>CAUYLG010070053.1:0-89986 GCA_963573385.1 Cacajao melanocephalus
TGTGAAAGAACTTAGAAAAGTAATAGCATAAGTATCTTGGTTAAAGGACAAGGACATAGGATGTACTATGTGCCTGTAAGCATGTTTAACAGCTACACAGGATAGGGCTTAACAAAGAGTTATTAGCAAAAAGCAAGAAGGCTTTGAAGAAAGTCTTTAAAACAAACTATTATTTCTAACACTTATGATTTATTCTTTAACAAGAAAGGAAACTTTGAACTCTACTTCCTACACACAGGCTTCAACATTGATTATTTTTCTCCTTCCCCCTCCCAATTATAACCCATTCCTTTTGGGTAGCTGAGCACAGCTTGAAGTTAGAAGGAAAGCAAGGTGCCAGCCATCTCCACACGTCCAGGTGGGTAAGTGACAGGAACCAGCCATCCTTCTAGAGCTGCTTGTGAACCCAGATGGATTTCAGATTTAGTGCACTTGAGGTATTGTGTAAGAGAGGACAAGTTTTCACAATTTCTTTCTTTTTTCCCCAAACCTACAGTTGTGCTGTTGGCTGGTGGGTCACCCTTGGCTGCCGTTCAGTGTTCTCCAGGCAGGGGTGAGATGAAGGGGAGGTGGTGGGTGCCTCAGTTGGTGATGTGGGGTCGGGGTGGCCATGGAGGTACCTCTAATACTGAAACATGCCTTCAAGGCTTTCTTATTTTTGGTCTCATTTTATTTTGCAAATATAGCCCAGAGCAGAGTAAGTGCTTGACAAATGTTCCCCTGTCCTCAGAATATAAAGGAATAGTCTCATTTATCCATACCGAGTGGGAGGTAAAGACAGGATTCTCAAGTGGAAAACCTGATCCTGAGGCCAGGTTGAAGAGGGAGGAGACTGGGAGGTTTATCTCCCGGAGACGAAGGGGAGGGAGAATGCAAGAGAAACCTTGTTTGCCTCCAGGGACATCTTTTTGAGGCTCCAGCTGTACCCTTGCTACTCACTTTGTCTCCTGAGTGCATTAAAGTCCTTACTAACCAGTGTCCTGGGAACAGCTGAAAAACTGCGTGCCAGGTTCTTAGTGTTGGGCTGAGGCTGCAAACACGTGAGACCTCCCAGAGGCACAAGCTCCTCCTAGCTCAGAACTCCCTGTTTCAGGCTGTTTACCTGAGAAGAGAGGACTGCTTTGTCCTCAGCCAATCAGATAGTGTTTGCCCACAACCGGGGCTCCTTCATTGGCTAGGAAGCACAATGACTCGTCTCCCAGGAGGTGATTAATGTGGTCTTTGGAATGGTTCACAGTCTGTGTAGTCCCACAGGGTCCTCAGGTTCAGAAGCCAGGTCTGGTAAATGCTGCATCCTTTACAAGTGTCTGCCATTGTGGCTCCAAGGGCCATTCTGGGTGGCAGAGTGTTCTGTGCGGGAGTCCACATTGACTTTGGAACTCTCCTTGACAGCCTCCAGAATTGACGCCCTCACTCTCTGGGTCTTTCTGGCTTTTCAGGGCATAGCAGGGAGTCAGCTCATTCCGAAAGCCAGGTCGTATTACCTATTAGTTATACCCAGGGAATGAATGTTTCCTTGTTATGCCAGTAAAACCCAATGCCTGTCTCCACTGGGACTGATGATGGCCTTGTTTGACTGCGTGCAAATTTGCAGTTTTTTCAGTTTTTCGAACTGAACATAGGACGGTTGGAGTCTGGACCCCCAAGCTATGAACATTCAAATAATTGACGTTCACTTGCAGGTAACTATCACGTAGTGTACGTTTTAGAAAGAAAGACCCTTAGATCACTTAAAAAAAAAATCAGTCAGTCTGGGGAATGCCAGCAAGGGCTGAACCTTGCAAAGCCATCTTGGCTTTGTCCTGCAGTCCTGTCTGTGACAGGAAGTCCAGGGTTCCAGGGGACTGGGCCTGGGCTGCAGCCAGCTCATACCATGCTTTTGCTAATTAGAAAAAGTCACCGTTTTCTCAAGAAACTTCACCACCACTCACCGGGAAAAGGCCAAGATCAACATAATAAGCAAACATATGATGTACGTGTATATACATGTGCAGTGTCTACCATGTGAACAGTTGTCACTTGGTATGTTGCCACTATGTGCACTGTGTGGCTTGCATCATGACATGTGATAGTGTTGGCCTGGCTTCCTCAGGGAGGCACAGTCACCTCCTCGCTCAGGATCACCTCCTCAGGACGATCAGTCTCTGTTGAGAAACTGAGTGCACCGTTTATCACTCTGCCTACCAGTGGTGAATCATTCATTGGCAGCATCAACCTCCGACAGGTGTCTGAAGTGGAAGAAATTTCTTTTCATCAACGTTAGGAATCTTAGGCTCATAAAAACTCAGAGTTGGTTGAGAGTCTAGCAGACATCTAGTTCAATCCCCTGCCTGCTCTATGAATGCTCTCCACAAACTATGCCTAGGTAGGCAGGTTATGCTGTGACCTTGACTTTAAGAGTTAAGTCTTTGAGACACCATTGCTGGGCTCTTCCCAGCCATCTTGAAGAGCTCAACCCTAGGCAGCCCTCCTTGACTCCCCAGTAAATTCCTTCGTTTATTCTGTCCATTTGAAGCTAAAACCCTGTCCTTCCATGTCCCTGAATACTGGAAAAGCAGGTGCTTTTGGTCTGGTTTCTCCAGGCCTTGCTCATGAGCTCACATCAACTGCAATCCCGCCAGTCACTGAATAGCCTCAGATTTCCTGTTTTCCTGGTCTCTGAGTCCGGTGTTTATGAGGTGAACATACGCCGTATTTTCTTTGGCCATTCTTGTCTTCACATTCTCTCGCTTCGTCCATTATCTCGTAGAACTCTTCCCCCTTCTCTGAAACAGCATGTGGTTCACCAGTAATTCCTCTTCCTCCCAGGAAATCACCTGTACTGCTTGAGCTAACATTTGTAGACAGTCATGTTGACTTTGAATAATCACAACGTGCCTCCTCAACAGCCCACAGAGGCACAGAAAACACCCATTCTGTTAGAGACAAAGCAGTTCAGTCTGCATGTTCTCATTAAGTATTGCCCGAGCCTTTTATTTGCAAAGGACCTACCAACCTTTCTGCTATTTCTGCTCGTGGTGACCCTGAAAGGGAAATTCACAGGCGTGGAGGGAGGCAATGTAAGCCCAGTGGACTTGGGTCTCACCGTCTAGGCCCACTTCTGCCATCCCTCCTTCTTCTCCTTGCCTCTTCTATTCATATAATTGGCAGTCTTGGTCTGGAATGGACTTTTCTTGGAGACTGGGAAGAATTTTATTACATTCCTTTGCTTGGTAGCACAGCTGCAATTCACAGAGTCCAGTCGTCAGGGGAGAGTCTGGCCCAGAGAAGGTCAGTGGACCTCAAGGAAGGACCCTTGGAACGTAGGATCCCAGAGAAGTTAGTCATCAGTTGGTGGCACTGTGCCATGGTTTTACAGAAGAGGTGCCCACCCACTATGCCCCTTGACACTGAGCTCAGAGCTGGAGTTTGCATCTTTTTCTGTTTTGATGAGAGCTGTCTCTCTCGTCTCTCTTTCTTGAGTCATTGATAGGCTAAGGAATGAAGACTTATTTCAAGTGCTCTACTGAGGTCCAGGAATCCAGGGGGCAGTCCCTGGTTTGGCCCAGTTCTCTGAGTGTCCTCGTGTAAGTTACACTTCTGCTCTGCATCTCAGCCTTCCCTCTCTAAGGTAAAGAGAGCTCCACGGAACCCCCAGATGGATAGGTATCCTTTCCTTTACAGCAAATTTGCTTACCTGAGTGCAGGGTGGGAGAAGGGCACGGAGCCAATGGCTGTGGTGAAACGGTGGTGACTTTGGTCAGTGTTCCCTTGGGGGTCTAGCCTAATGGCAGAGGTCAGTGGCTACCATGGGGTTTTGCAGATTTCCCTTGAGTTACACAGAACCTGGCCTTTTAAAATTAAGAATTTTTTTTAAAATTTTGCTTTAAGTTCTGGGATACATGTGCTGAATGTGCAGGTTTGTTACATACATGCACCATGGTGATTTGCTATGCCTATTCAACCCATCATCTAGGTTTAAGCCCCACATGCATTAGGTATGTGTACTAATGATCTCCCTCTCCTTGCCCCCCACCCGCCGACAGGCCCTGGTTTGTGATGTTCCCATCCCTGTGACCATGTGTTCTCATTAGAACTTGGCCTTTTATGTTACTAATTTGACAAGTCCTTGAGGAGAGTTGGATAAGGTCCTAGTACCCATGCATTCAACTCAAAGGCCTCCCTAACGTAACGTTCTTAAAATCCTTTTAACAAAATATTTCTGGCCAAGTGTGGTGGCTCATGCCTGTAATCCCAGCACTCTGGGAGGCTGAGGGGGGTGGATCAGGAGGTCAGGAGATCGAGACCATCCTGGTTAACATGGTGAAACCCTGTCTCTATTAAAAATACAAAAAATTAGCTGGGCGTGGTGGCATGCACCTGTAGTCTCAGCTACTCAGGAGGCTGAGGCAGGAGAATTGCCTGAACCGGGGAGGCAGAAGTTGTAGTGAGATCACTCCACTGCACTATAGCCTGGGTGACCGAGTGGGACTCCATCTCAAAAAAAAAAATATTTTTTTTCTTAGGTGGCTTTCTTTCCCTTTTCCTTCTCCCTGGTGAGGAACAGAATGCACAAGAATCTGATGGTGCCCATGAGTGTATATTCATTCAGATGTTTCATATGGCTTGGGTGATACAAGGTAGACTAAGGGACAAGACACGTGAGAGAAATTAAACCGTGAAAGACTGTTTGGGGTCAGTAAATGACAAATTGCCAAGTGAATGGTAAGTGATAGCGAAGCTTAGGAAAATTAGCTTCTATCACAGAGCTGATGCTCTTTTCTTGCTGGGAGGAGGACGGGTGAGTGATTCAGACAGTGCTGCTTTCCATCCCCAGAGCTTGGTAGGCCCCAGACTGGGAATCAGGGAACGGTACCTGGTCCTTGTCCTTCCATCCAGCATGCCCTAATCCCCGGGAGCTGCTCAGATGCCTCCCAGGAGCCCCAAGCAGAAGGTGAGGAGGGTCCCTTAGAGAGTGCCATGGCCAACTCTCCTGCCTCTCATGAGCACTGTACCCCAACTATCTTAGAGAGAGGAATGTGGAGCTCTGCAGAAACCATTCATTTGGTGGAAATCTATCAACCGGTTTTACCTGGTCCTTGTGAGTCAGAACCTTGGAATGTGGGTGGGAATCTTAGGCCAGCCAGAAGTTATAAATGGAATCAGCAACCCTCCCTCATCTGTCGTTACAGGCTGACCAATGAGAAGGTATTCCCTGCTGCAGGGTGAATTCTCGAACCCACTGCTTTGGAGCAGCTCAAGCTCCAGGTGCCTCCATACCTACCAGGGGCTGCTGCAAGGCAACCCACTCCCCAGCTAGAAAAACCAGGGCCTGCGGAACAATCTTGCACTTTATGTACTAGACCTTTCTTTGTTCACTCAGTCCTAGGAATGTCCCCCTCCTTACTCCTTTGTCAGCTGCTTGGGAGCAAACACAATAGCTAAGCTTCAGCTCTTTGGCTCTGCTTTCTCTCCTCCTGCTGCCTGCCACTGGGGAGATGAGCTTGCTTTCCCTCCTCCCCGCTGATGTCCTCCTGCGTCCGCCTGATGTCTCCAGGGAAGATGCCTGGTCTTCTTTAATGAACTGGAGATGTGATTAAGATGGGCCACAATTGGGTCTGCACACCAGCCCAGGCGTGGTGACGTCATGGCTGGACGGGTTAGGGCAGCTGTTCTCCCGCAGCTTCTGGCACCGCCGACAGGAGTTGAAAGAAGACAGGAGTAGCCGATGCAGGGCTTTGGAGCCAGGGAGTTGCTGGAAGTACGCAAATTAGCTGGCCCTTGTTTTGCATCCCTGCCAGAATGGTTTAGCAGAGAACTGAGGAGCCAGTGTGGGCAGCAGGCAGATGAGAATAGTTATGAGCATTTGATTTCCTGGTGTCATCTCCTTTGATTTCATTTTGCAGCAATCCTCTAGGGTAGGTCTGAGTATTGCTATCTGTGTCTGTTAGGAGTAGGTTCAGCTGTGAGGGACAGGACTTACACAATCTAAGTTTATTTATCTGTCATGTAAAGAAGCTTGGGGTAGGATGTCCAGGGCCAGTGCAGGATCTCATGGTGTTGGGATCTGGGGTCCCTCTGTCTACCTCATGCTCCAAGATGCCAGCTCAAACTTCAAGCATCACAACCACATTCCCGCAGTAGAAAGAGAAGGGACTGGCTGGGTGTGGTAGCTCACGCCTGTAGTGCCAGCACTTTGGGAGTCCAAAGCGGGCGGATCACGAGGTCAGGAGTTTGAGACCAGCCTGACCAACATGGTGAAACCCCGTGTCTACTAAAAATACAAAAATTAACTGGACGTGGTGGCACGTGCCTGTAATCCCAGCTATTCAGGAGGCTAAGGCAGGAGAATGGCTTGAACCTGGCAGGCGGAGGTTGCAGCAGTGAGCCGAGATAACGCCAGCTTGGGCGACAGAGCGAAACTCAGTTTAAAAAAAAAAAAAAAAAAAGAGAAAGGAAGAGACTAAGAAGCCCCTTATTTTGAGGACACGTCATGGATGTTGTGCAAGACCCCTCTGCTTATAGCCTACTGGGCAATCCTTAGTCATATGGCTGCCCCCAGCTGCAAGGGATGCTGAGAAGTGGAATCTTATTCCCAACAGCTCTGTACCCAGGGGGAAAATTGAAAACTGAGGATTCTGTGACGAAGAAAGAAGGTGAGAATAGATCCTGGACAACTTACAACCTCTTCCACTCTCCCCGTCTTTCACAGGTGGGGAAATGGGGGTGCAGAGAGGCGAGATAATTTTCTTTCTTTTTTTTGAGACAGAGGTTCTCTCTCGCCCAGGCGGGAGTACAGTGGTACAATCTCAGCTCACTACAACCTCTGCCTCCCAGGCTCAAGTGATCCTCCTGCCTCAGCCTCCTGAGTAGCTGGGACTACAGGCATATGTCACCATGCCTGGCTAATTTTGGATATTTTTGTAGAGATAAGGTTTTGCCATATTGCCCAGGCTGGTCTTGAACTCCTGGGCTCAAGTGATCTGCCCACTTTGGCCTCCAAAAGTGCCGAGATTACAGGTGAGCCACTGCACTTGGCTGAGATACTTAAAGTCACACATTGAAAGTCACACTTTGAAAGTGATGGGTTGGGATTCTCACCCAACCTTGCTTCTAAAACCTGAACTATATCCAGTGTATGACCCCGTCTTGTAATCTGATTGTTTGGAAATGGGGTTGGGGGAGGGTGGGGTGGAAAGCCGTGCAATTTGTGGTTTGGAATGGACTCAGGGTTTGCACCCCTGCTTAGTCACCTCATCACTAGTGTTAAAAGGAAAACCTCAGACAAATGTAACAGGGTTTAACTGAGCAAAGAATGATGCATGACTCAGGCAGCCCTGGAATCAGAATAGACTCAGGGAGACTCTGGCCTGCCTCATGGTCAAAGAAGATCTATGGACAGAAAAAGAAAAGTGACTTAAAGAAACTGGAAATGAGGTAGAGAAACAGCTGGGTTGGCTATAGCTCAGCGTTTGCCTTATTAGAACGTGGTTTGAACAGTGGGCTGCCCGTGATGGACCAAAACTGTGACTGGCCCAAGAGTAGATTGCAGTGTGTTTACATCTCCAGTTAGATTATAGTTCATTACGTAGGGAGAAACCTTTAAGCCTGACTTAAAATGTCTAAGGAGGCAGCTTTTGGCTAAATTTAATTTAACAATTGAGGCCGGGCCAGTGGCTCATACCTGGAATCCCAGCACTTTGGGAGGGTGAGGTAGGTGAATCACGAGGTCAGAAGTTCAAGACCAGCCTGGCCAAGGTGGTGAAACTCCATCTCTACTAAAAATACAAAAATTAGCCGGGCATGGCGGCAGGCGCCTATAATCCCAGCTGCTCAGGAGGCTGAGGCAGGAGAATTTCTTGAACCCAGAGGAGGAGATTGCAGTGAGCTGAGATCGCGCCACTGCACTCCAGGCTGGGTGACAGAGTGAGACTTCGTTTCAAAAAAAAAAAAAACCCCAATTGTATGGCAGTTCTCTTTAGTCGCAGGACCCCTTTATATTCTTAAAACATTATGAAGGACTTTAAAGAGATTTTGTTTATGTGGGTCACATCTCTTAATACTTACAGTATTACATATTAAGACAGAAATTTAAAACATATTTATTAATTCGTTTAAAAATAACAAGCTTATCATATTTAATGTAAAGAACATATTTTTAAATAAAAAGAACTATACATTCCGAACCAAAAAATAATTTAGGGGGAAAATGACACTGTTTTACAGTTTTGCAAATCTCTTTGCTGTCTGGCTTCGGATACATCATCTGGATTCACATATCTGCGTCTGCATTTAAATCTGTTGTGATACCTCACGTCACACAGTCTCAGAAAACTGCACTGCACTCTGGTGAAAGAGTGAGAAAAGAAAGTGCAAATAGCATCTTGGTATTATTGTGAAAACAAGTTTGACCTTGTGTACCCCTGAAAGGATCTCAGGAGTCCCTAGGGGACCCCTGGACCCTACCTTAAGAACTGCTGACCTAGTAAATTCTTTTTGTTTGTTTGTTTGTTTTTTGAGATGGAACTTTGCTCTGTCACCCAGGCTGGCGTGCAATGGTCAGGTCTTGGCTCACTGCAACCTCCGCCTCCGAGGTTCAAGTGATTCTTCTGTCTCAGCTTCCCGAGTAGCTGGGATTATAGGTGCCCATCACCACACCTGGCTAATTTTTGTATTTTTAGTAGAGACGGGGTTTCACCATGTTGGCCAGGCTGGTCTTGAATTCCTGACCTCGTGATCCACCTGCACCGGCCTCCCAAAGTGCTGTGATTACAGGCGTGAGCCACCATGCCTGGCAGACCTAGTGAATTCTTTACCTACTCCGTGCCTCAGTTTCCAAATCTGAAAGGCTGTCTGTATCAGCCTTTGTCTGAGGAGAGCTGTGTTTTTTGAAGGTGTCTTCAGGCCAGTTTGTGGCAGGGGGTGATGAGGTGGTCTCTGAAACTAGGTGGACTAGAAGAGAGGTCAGCAGTGGAGAAGGAGGCGAGGTTTGCCTCAGCCTTTCTGGAATGTGGGAGGATCGGCGTAGAATCTGTGGAGGGCCCTCTGGCTGGGGAGCTCTATAAGCCAACAGCACCCACATGACTGAGTGGATGGTGAGAGCCAGAGATGCCTGGCCTAGGCTTCCCGCCCTGCTCCTGCTGCCCTCCCCACCCACTGGTTTTCCTGACTATGCCCAATTCCTGCAGGAAAAGAGGGCACGCAGAGCCGTTTCTAAGCCATGGAGGGCATCATCTGGGAGGAGTGAGAGAAAGGGGCCTATGAGAACTTTGTGCAGGCAGGAACACTCACGGAAAGGTCTGAGGGCACGGGAGCAGGCAGAAAATAGACACCTACTCAAGGAGAGCTTGGTTGGGTTTGGATTATGATGGGGGCCATAACTACCTGCTAAGAGAAGCTGAGGCCACTGGCTGGGAACAGCCTCAGAGGGCAGCTGTGCCCTTCCTGGGGAATCTGTTGGCAAGACTGGGCTGGAGTCTCAATGCTTGGCTCAGGCGTAGTGACTCTGTTTCTCCTCCTGCCTGAGCTGATGCCATTGGCTTCACCTGGTGTGGCCTCCCTCCTGTCCTGCAAGCTAAGTCCTACATTGCATTCAGGGCCCGGCGCAGACTGCCTCCTGTTAGGCAGCCTTCTCCGGCGTCTCAGATGCAGGTTTCTTGCTGCTGCCATTGGCTGCACCATTGGGAAGACACCCCTACCTGAGGATCAAGTCTCCAGGCTGTTATGCAAAAATCCGCATAGAAATACCCGGTTCAGGTAGACTGAATGCCATTTGAGAGCTGGAGGGCATGACTTACTCCAGTCTGCGTTCATCACTGTTAGGTTTCATCCCGCACGTCCTTATTGCCTTCCATGTGTGCCCTGGGAATACAGCTTCTATCTTCGAAAAGCTTGCAGAGAAATGGGAGGAGCTGGCACGAGAAATGGACAATTTCAGTACAAGCATGGAGGCCCTCGGGGGGCTGTGAGAATTAACTCGGCAGAGTGAGGAGAAGGACCTGTCTGAGAAGCCTTCCTGGAAAAGGAGGCTCTGGAACTGAGGTGTGGGGTGGGACTTACTGGGAGCCAAAGAAGGGGGAAATGCAGGAGGGCAGAGGGGCAGATTCCCCGGCTGAGGTTTACGAGGGCCAGGACCTGACCGTTTGCTTTCTATTGCATTCCTTGAGCCTGGCACAGTGTATGAGGCAGGGAGCAGAGAGAGTGAGGTTGGAGAGCCAGGCTGGGGTCAGATCATGAAGGGTGAGCAACCTGACTTTGCTGCCTCCTAAGAAGCTGGAGCTTTGCCTTGTCTGCCAGGGTGGGACATACATAGTTAGACTTGCATTTTATATGGGCTTGGCTGCTGGAGACCCAGAGACCACACTGCTAACGCTTGCTGAGTGAATGATTTGGTCACCACCTGCCTGCCAGTGTCTCTGCCACGAGCCTGAGAGTACAAGATGCCAACTCCTCCTTGGACCTATTTCTGTGTCCTGTCTCAGGACCTGGTCTGGCCTGGCAGGGCTACCTGTGGCAGAACAGGGAAGCTGGGAGCAGCAGAGGTTGCCTCCTAAACATGCCATGTGGTATGGCTGCAGGTGAGTGCGGATCCGGCTGCGGGGGCTGGATCTGCAAGTCCTGCCTGGCTTTCAGACTGTGACCACTGAGGTGGACCAAGTTCAGGTCATCCCTGACCAGAGGAAGACTGAAGGACAAAATGGGAGGACAGACTTTATCTTTTGTTTCTGCTGAGAAAGAAAACCCTAGGCAGATTTCAGAAGTTTTTACGGTGGAGGCCAAAGGAATTGTTCTAAGAAGGGAGGTGGCTGTTTCTGCAGAAATCCACTCCCATCCTGCAGGCAGATCATCAGAAACACCCTTTTGCTGAGGCTTTCTATAAGCCATTTACTACCTCCAGGGACCTCCCAGGAAATGTGCTAGGGTGCTGTTCCCATTATCCCTCTGAGTGGGAAAGACTGATTTGGAAATGCTGGAGATGGGCCATGCTGGGCTCTGAGAGGGGAGGGTGCCGGCATCCTGGGTCTCCTCTTTCCCTTGGTTGATACTGCACCCTGCCGGTGAGAATCCCTGGTTCCTGGTCCCTGTGCCTGCAGAAATCAGTCCTGTGGTGCTCTGAGCACCTGTCCTACAGCCCAGGTGATGGCAGCAGTCATGGCAATTACCAGAAAAACCCCAGGGAGTGCCTTTTTGAGGTTTTCTCTAGTTTCAAATTGTGGGTGGGGAAAGGGCTAGACAAGAGCCTGAGCACATGACCCTCTCTGGGACACCCTCATCTGCACTCTGAGTTCAGTGACCTAGTTCCCTGAGTGGCATTTTTGACGGGGTGGGCAGCATGGCAGAATGGAAAGAAAGACACAGGCCTCAGCCTCCTTCCCCGAGCCCCAACTTGGCAATCAGGAGGGAAGTTCTGCCTATTGCAAAGAGAGGTTTCCTCCCTGCTACTAGAAAGAAACTCACTTTGTTCTGGAGGAGTGTGAACTTCCCAAATAAAAGATGAACAAAAGCAGCCCTTCTGTTCCCTAAGGAGCACCCAAGATACTAGGAAGTGATAATGTTGCCCTAGCAACCATTCATCTCAGTATAGCCCAGGGAGATGGAGATAAGGGCCTGCTCACCATTCTAGTGGGTAAGCCTAGTGGCTGAAGGGACAGTGAAAGGGACCTTTCTGGTAGCCAGGTGATGATGAAGATGATGATGATGGTGATGATGATGATAGGGGTCGTCATTTATTAAGGTAAGTCTTCTGCGTGCGTATTCTGTTCAGTCTACACTAGTCTTGTCACATAGGAACTGTTATTATTTTCCCTGGTTTTGCAGAGGAGGAGGGGCTGAGTAAACAGCCTGAGCTCTCAAGCTAGCATGTGGAAGACGCTGGGCTGAATCTGGGGCTGTGGAAGTCTTGATGAGGCCAAGGCAGGCCTGCCCACCTCTGTCAGTCTTCCTGGTCATTGCTTTCAGAAGCCTCAGATTCCCCTTGTGTAAAATGCTCAGGGTGACCAGTGGAAGGCTGCATGTAACCACCTGAGTGAGACCTAAGTGGTCCTGGGACCCACAGCAGTGGCCTGCATTCATGGCTGACCTATGTGGTGTTGGTATTGTGGCGTCTTCACAAGGCCCCACCAGGTAGTGTGAGACTGTGGTCACTTCTACAAGTTATTCTAACTCCGGGATGCACTTCTCCAACCAGGTGAGCCGATTGCCTAAGTCCCCACGGCCAGTAAGTGGCAGAGCTTGGCCTTAAGCCTGGGCTTTTCACAGCCACACAGTGGTTGTGGCCCGACAGGAGGGGATTGGGCAAGGCAGGGCCATGGAGAGGCTGCCTTGGGCTCCTGGCCCCTAGACGCAGAGCAGCTGATGGCTGTCCCCGTGAGCCTGCCCACTGCAGTTCTGCAGTTCAGCAGCCCATGCCAGTGGCTGCTTTCCTAAGGTGCAGAGGGAACCAGCCACTCCCAGCTCTGGGCCAGCTGGGGCCTGGACCTCCCTGCTGGGCACCCCAGGGCCTGCTGCCACCTGGGTGTGGCTGGGACATTTTGTTCTGCTCGCTAGGCTTTTTTTTTTTTTTTTTTTTTGGGACAGGGTCTTACTCTGTCGCCCAGGCTGGAGTGCAGTGGCACCATCTCAGCTCACTGCAACCGCCATCTCTGCTCCCCCACACTCCCCACCCGCTGGTTCAAGCAATTCTCCTGCTTCAGCCTCCCGAGTAGCTGGGATTCCAAGCACGTGCCACCACGCCCGGCTAAGTTTTGTATTTTTAGTAGAGATGGGGTCTCGCCATGTTGCCCAGGCTGGTCTCAAACTCCTGATCTCGAGTGATGCACCCACCTCAGCCTCCCAAAGTGCTGGGATTATAGGCATGAGCCACTGCACCCGGCCTGCTCGCCTGGCTTTGATGGCGGAGTGTGTGTAAGCCTAGCAAGGGGCAGGGCCCTAGCACCAGGCACTGGGGGTAGGACACTGATTTCCCTAGGACCGACATCCCTGTGCTGCCGGATTGGATTTCAAGGAGGGTGGGCAGATGGGGTCAGGTTTCTATTCCTCTGGGCTTTCTGTGGCTCTGCAAATCAGGAGACCTATGGGCCTGGCTCCTGGCCCCAGCTGCAGATTTACATAGGCTTGCTCTGGAGACCCTTTGTACAATTCGAGCTCATTGAATTTCCCTGTGCTCAAAACGGGTCGTTTCCTCTTTTTTACTATCCCCTTTCCAAACACCGATTGGCTCCAATTTGCCCTTCAGGACTCAGTCCTTCTATTGAGATACTCCTGCACCTTTTTTTTTCTTTTTAGCTGAAGATCATAAGTCCTTTCATGAACTGTCAGCTTTGTCAGTAGGAGGGTATGCATTATGCATCCAAGAAGTTATGTAAGAAAGAAATCATGGGCATTATAAATATCCGTAACTCTGTTGTGCCAAAGCTAAAACAATATGGATTCTTTTTTTTATTTTTATTTTATTTTTTTGAGATGGAATCTTGCTGTGTTGCCCAGGCTGGAGTGCAGTGATGCGATCTCAGCTCACTGCAACCTCCGCCTCCTGGGTTCAAGTGATTCTCCTGCTTCAGCCTCCCAAGTAGCTAGGACTACAGGGGCCCGCCACCATGGCTGGCTAATTTTTTGTTTTTTTTTTTTTTAGTAGAGACAGGGTTTCACTGTGCTAGCCAGGATGGTCTCAATTGCCTGACTTCGTGATCCACCACCTTGGCCTTCCAAAGTGCTGGGATTTACAGGCATGAGCCACTGTGCCCAGCCTTTTTTTTCTTTTTAAGACGGAGTCTAGCTCTATCACATGGGCTGGAGTGCAGTGGTGCAAATCTCGGCTCATTGCAGTGTCCGCCTTCTGGGTTCAAGCAGTTCTCTGCCTCAGCCTCCTGAGTAGCTGGGATTGTAGGCCCCCGCCACCACACCTGGCTAATTTTTGTACTTTTAGTAGAGATGGGGTTTCACCTTCTTGGCCAGGCTGGTCTTGAACTGACCTCAGGAGATCCACCCTCCTTGGCCTCCCAAAGTGCTGGGATTACAGGTGTGAGCCACTGCACCTGGCTGACATCATGGATTCTAAGGCACACCATTGTTCTATGTGTCACTCAGAAACAAAAGGCTACCAATTTAAACATGATAGCCATCATAGGACGCACTCCGACTTCAGAGACGTGACACTGTGGGAAAAAGGTGTATTTAGAGTCATTAATACATAGAATGGAGAGATGTTTCTCGGTAAAACATGTAAGGTTGTTTATGCTCGTGAGTGAGCAGAAGTAGGAAATGATGACAGTTCCAAAGCTGCCTGTGTTATCAGGTTGAGGGCATCAACAAAGAGGTAGAACCAGGAGCACCTTTGTCGGCTGCGGTGTGTCTGGGGCATTCGGCAGAATCCCTGTGTGCTGTTGCTGACGGGAACTGGTCCCATCTGCCCTCAGCAATCACCTGGGGAGTGTTTCCAAAAAAACATCCTGCTGATCCCCATCCCCAGCCTACTGAATCCAGATCTCTTAGGGTAAGGGCCAGGAATCTCTACTTTAAAGCCCCTTGTCCCACCCCCTCATTCATAGTGAGGAAGATCAGGGAGAGGAGGCGATCTGACCAGGTCAGTGCAGAACCGATGCTGACAGCATTCCTGGACTCTGCAGCCACCCATGCCAACCCCAAGGCTGGCACTCTTTGTCCTTCTCTCCATCCTCTTTCCATTCCTAGGACACTGCCTGCCACGGCAGTCCAGGGCCTTGGACTCTGCATTTCCGGGACTCAGTCTCAGATGTAACCTTAGCCTTGGTCTACTTCACACTGCACGAGTCCAGCGTCTTTTCCTTGGTCGATGGGCTGCTGTATTGAGCACGAGTTGCTGTGCATCTGCTTGGTGCCAGCCCGTCCCAGGTGCTGAGGGAGCTGCCTTGGTTTCCCTGGCAGGGCTAAGTCTCAGCACCACCCTCAGGGAGATATGAAGGAAACATACTGCTGAGACGGCCCCTCTTCCTGCAGGGCCTGTGGGAGCAGTGCCAGCTTCTGAAGAGCACCTCGGTGTTTGCCCGCTGCCACCCTCTGGTGGACCCCGAGCCTTTCGTGGCCCTGTGTGAGAAGACTTTGTGCGAGTGTGCTGGGGGGCTGGAGTGTATGTGCCCTGCCTTCCTGGAGTATGCCCGGACCTGTGCCCAGGAGGGAATGGTGCTGTACGGCTGGACCAACCACGACGAGTGCAGTAAGTCGGCTGCCTGCCCCGTCCTTTCCTGCCCTGCCCTGCACTTCCGGGGATGAACGATCTGTCCTGGGTGGTGTCCCTCAGGGGGCTTCGGGACTGTGTCACCTACCTGCAGCTTTACCACACCCAGCCAGCCAGTCGCTGCAAAGCCACGTGTCCTGCATGCATTTCCTGAATGGCTCCTTCCCTCTGTCAAAGGGGGTTCCCAAAGCCCTGTGTCCTGTCCCGCCCCCAAGCTTTCCTCCATGCCCTGTGACTCCCCTCAGGACATCCAACCCCTGCACCCATGCAGTGTTCTCTGCTTCCCACCAAGATCTCGGCAGTTGGGGTTTTGGTTTTTGTCTCCACCACTTGCTCACCCGAATTGATGAGGAGCAGGGCGCTGGCCTGCCTGTCTGCATGGTGATCTTTGAGAGAGCAGCAAGCTTTGATTAAGTTCTCTTTTATTAAATCAGCCTTCTCTCCTCCAGGCTGATGACCGCCATGTCTCCTACCTTACTCGTGGTGCTGTATGTTTCATCTTCCAGTCTCATTGGGTCCCTACTTACGCTCACTGTCCCTAAGTTATCTTGATTAGGTAGGGACTTCTGTGGTCACTGGTCACCTTGCAAGAAGTCTCCTCTTTCCCCAGCCCTTCCAGTGATCAAAGGCCATGCAGATGGACAAGCAGTCTGCAGTGGTTCCATAAAGAGACAGAGGTGGCGGCTACATCTTTACACTGCACATGTGTGTCTCAGTGTGTGGCAAATAGCTGCTGAATAAGAGCTTTCCATCTGTGGTGGGGGTGTAGGGAAGGAGGGTGCTAGCAGCCGGTTTCTCCTCCGTAAAGCTGAGTGACTGTTTTTTTTCAGGTCTTTGAACGTAGGGTAGGGGAGATACCTGATGTATCTTGGAGAAGGGTTGTGGGGCAATAGTTCGGTGTCAGAAAACATGTAAAAGAGTGATCGTGTGTTCCAGTCTTTCAGTCAGCCTGAGCATCACTCAGCTGCAGGGTAGAGAGAGGAAGGAGGAGAGCTATCCCTGCCGTGAGGAGCTGGTTCCAATGGGAAGAACAGAGAATGCTTAGGTGATATCTGTCAAGGCAGTCTTGCAGCAGAGTGGAAAAAAATATGAAATGATTGTCACCATGCAGGCAAATGTGACCTGTGCTGGGCAGGGCATTTGATTGGGGCCAATTTCATGGGGGAAAAGGAGCCTCGGAGGAGGGATGGGATAGAGGGCACCATGGCTCCATGCTTGGTCCTAGGAAGCCACTCCTTTTGAGCCTAGAGAAGTTGAGTGTCACTCTGAAAGGGTTTTAGGTGAAGGAGGGCAAAAGAATGTTTATGGTGAGCAGATGACCAAGGGGAGGGGTGGTGGTCCTGGTGCCCTGATGGGTCTTAGTAAGGGCCTCACAGGATGGAAGATGTTCGTCTAAGGGAGGGGTGGCCTCAGAGGGGCACGTGGCTCACTGGGGCCAAGATGGCCCAGGAAGCCTGAGACAGAGGGGAGCAATCAGAGTGGGCACAAGAGGCTCAGGCTGCGGCGTGGCGGGTAAGACGATGGGCTGGTGGGACCTGCTCTGGGCAGACCCCTTTGTTTTCCTTTCAGGCCCAGTGTGCCCTGCTGGTATGGAGTATAAGCAGTGTGTGTCCCCTTGCCCCAGGACCTGCCAGAGCCTGCACATCAATGAAGTGTGTCAGGAGCGATGCGTGGATGGCTGCAGCTGCCCTGGTAATGAACTTCCTACTTTATTTACAAATCAGAGACCTTGCCAGCACCCTTGGCTTTGGGAAGCGAGATGAAGAGCACTTGTGTTTGCTCCCTGTTGCCGAAATCAGAAGCCTTTTATTGAGTTTTTAAATATCTTTGTCCAGCGTGATCAGGATCGAGCTGGTCTTTATTTTTAATGTACGTTTTTCTGTTGTACTGTATCCATGAACGCACTTGTGTCTAGGGAAATTGGAGGGTGGTTTGGGCCCCAACAGTGACTTTGTTGAGGGAACTCGTGGCCCATCTGAGCTGCAGTTGTTTTCTCAATTAGGTGTGTCAGGGAACTGATCTGGGAAAAATATCTGGGCTTGCCATGTGAGCTCAGCTGAAAAAGGGCTCTGCACTGAAAGTCTTTCTCAGGAGAGGCTTGGTGAACTTGGGGAAAATCCCTGTTTAATCATTGAGAGCAAGGCTGGGTGAGTTGACTCGTGCTTGTAATCCCAGCACTTTGGGAGGCTGAGGTGAGTGGATCTCTTGAGTTCAGGAGTTCGAGACCAGCCAGGCCAATATAGTAAAACCTGGTCTTCACTAAAAATACAAAAATTAGCTGAGTGTGGTGGTACGGGTCTGTAATCCCAGCTACTTAGGAAACTGAAGCAAGAGAATCAGTTGAACCCAGGAGGCAGAAGTTGCAGTGAACCGAGATTGCACCACTGCGCTGCAGCCTGTGTGACAGAGTGAGACTGGATCTCAAAAAAAAAAACACTACGAGAGTGAGTTCTGTGTGTTTCAACTCATGACTTCTCTACTGGAAGAACTTAAACAAAACTCTTGACTCCCTTCCTTCATCTGTGGAATGGTGATGAGTAATCTTCTCCCTCTCACGTTGCATTCATGTGTAAGGGAAGCAGCTCACACATTCTTGAGCTTCCTAGAAAAAGCCCCAGTCCCAGACTTGTGCCTCCCATACTGGATGGCCTGGAACAAAATTCTTTTGCTCATTTCTTCATCTGTAGAATGGAGATGAGGAATCTCCCTTCCTCATATTGCATTATGTGAAAGATAGACACCACAAAACAAGTTCTTTGAGCTTCCTGGAAGAAGCCCAACCATGGCCCCTGGGATTCTATAGTTGTGGGATGAGTGATGCAATGACAATGTTGAGATTTTTGCCTTGATGCCCTTGACCCCAGAGGGACAGCTCCTCGATGAAGGCCTCTGTGTGGAGAGCACCGAGTGTCCCTGCGTGCATTCCGGAAAGCGCTACCCTCCCGGCGCCTCCCTCTCTCGAGACTGCAACACCTGGTAATGGGGGCGGCACAGCGTGCTCCGGTACAGCAGCCCAGGGAACTGGGGAGAGAGGCTGGGTCTGCAGGGGTGGTGGCAGGTGGAAAAGAACCCGGCCCGTGCCAAGAAAGAAGAGACTGAGTTGGAGGCTACTGGCGGGGACTAGGGACAGCTGTGACAGGCAATGATGGGGAGCAGAGATATTACAGATAAATAAGCCTTGAAGAGGGGGAGGTCAGGAAGGGCAGGATTCTTCACATGTGGACAATATCTCTAGCTGTCTGTCCAAAATACGCCTTCATAAATGACCCTCTCCCCCTGGAGGAGGACTGTGTCACTTGTAGCACTCGTAGCACATAGGTCCTTCTTGCCTTGAAATCTCTCATCTGCTAAGCGGTAGGGAGTTGCAGTGGCCAGTGGAAACTCAGGTTGGCCTTCCCTCCCTGAGTCCCTGCAGTAGCCAGGCCTAGCCTGGCTTCTGTCTTCTGAAGAAGCACTTCTGGATGTCACCACTGGCTGGATTTGCCAGTCCCCTGCACAGCAGGGACAACTCATCTCGCCCCCAGGCCTCTTCCCTTTGCTGTCTTTCCCCGCATAGCAGCCTTCTGCCTCCACTGAGCCCCCAGGTTCTCAGTCGGCCGCCGCCCAAAACACT
The DNA here is from genome assembly GCA_963573385.1 of Cacajao melanocephalus. Taxonomy (NCBI): domain Eukaryota; kingdom Metazoa; phylum Chordata; class Mammalia; order Primates; family Pitheciidae; genus Cacajao; species Cacajao melanocephalus. The sequence continues at coordinate 18,804 of CAUYLG010070053.1, forward strand.
TCTGGCTGGGAACTGCCCCTTTCCATATCCCTCTCCTGCTCTCTCTCTCTCACTGTGTGTGGGGTAGGAATTTGACTTCTTGGTATCTGAGTAGATTTTCAGGGGCATCAGGTAGTTTCTTTTTTCTTCTTCTTTTTCTCTGTTGGGGTTTCTTCCCCTGGGGAATATCCACAAAGGTAAGAGTCCTTTGTGGCCAAAGCCCTGTCCTGTACAATGTTAACCCTATGAAGATTCTGCTAGCACCGGCTCCTTTCTTCTCCCTCATCCCTTCGTCTGCGGACTGTGATAACTACCTGACCTCTAAATTCATTTGCATACCCTTGTGTTTGCAGAACCACCAATGACCTGTGCTTCTTTCCCCAACAGCATTTGCCGAAACAGCCAGTGGATCTGCAGCAATGAAGAATGTCCAGGTAGGCGACCTGCTGCTCATTCTCTTCCGCCTTCTCTGAATGGGGAGGCGTCTCCTCCTCTCTTACCAGACAGGGAGGGTCATACATCAAGGCAGCGAGAAGTTGTCCTCTCTGCACAGTTGGATGCAACCACCTGACCCCAGCTCTGGTTTCAGGTATGAGCTATGCCAACCCATCCACAGGCCAGAGGTGGGGAGCCCAGCAACAGCTGAAAGGGGAGATTGCCCCTGGGGCCAGGTGTTACCGTCTGTCCTCATTACCTGTTTGCTGAAAGGATTAAGGTTGATGAGCAGTAAGGCCTGTATGGTCATGACTGACTAAACAAAGAGGATACAAATTCTCTGGAAAATTAAGAGGTAGAAGGGCCTGGTAATTCTTTAGCCTTGAAGGGAGATTTCTAATGGAATTTTCCAGAATGCCTGATATGAAGACCATGGCATGGTCCAAGAGCTAGGAAAACCAGGTCACCAAATGATTCCTCCCATCCTGTCCCTGCCCCGGAAAATCTGCTTAGGAAAAATTGTTGAGCAATCTCTGCCATTTGCTTTCTCCCCTGTTTGGCCCCAACTCTGTTCTATTTACTGGAAACCTTGCCCATTCAAAGCTCCCTTCTGCCCCAGCTTCCGAGGACCTCAGACCTTGCCCTCTGTGGTCACGCACGTGGTGTTTTCTATGTGCTGGCCACTGCGCTAAACACTTTCCTGTTACAACCTATGAGGCAGGTGCCATTTATTCTCTTTTTATGAAAGCAGAAACAGATCTAGAGAGGTTAAATCACTTGCCCAAAGTCACCCAACTGCTATGAGGCAGAGCCATGACTTGAACTCACAATGGCCTGATTTCTTGCTTTTTCCCTTCCCTTTCTTCTCCTTCCTGGTCCTGACCTTTGGTGGCCTGAAGTGGGTTGAGCTTGGATACCTGGGATTGAATTTAGGGTTTGTGAATTTAAGGCTTTAGGATCACTCAGGGCCTTATCCAGTGCCCTCTACACTGGGAAAATTCTGGAACTAGATGTGGGCTAGATCAATTAGTCTAGCAAAGAGATGGCCACCCAGCCAGGTTATTTTTTGTGCAACCCTTGAAGAAAGCACGAAGGAGAAAAGATTGCTTTTGAAAGTGATATCTGTGTCTCATTTAACATAATTACACCAAGTGAAAGACTAAAGGAGCTCTTTGGAAGACATATGAGTTGCTGCAATTAACCTGGGAAAACACTTTTAACATCTAAATAATAAGCATTCATTGCATGAGATCTGTGAGCCACAGTGGATGGAATTAGGAATTCAGTTTATTGTGCATATGTTTTTTAGACGTCTGGTACCACCAGATTAAGGAAGTCTTTCCCCAACTAGGGAGTCTTAACAACTACTTAGCTGTAGGGTGGGTCTTCCATCCATCATTCTTCCAACTGTCCATTCATCCAGGCACTATTTGAACACCCACTGTGTACGTGATGGACTGTTTTCTGGGGCAGACAGTACAGTCCCCTGGTCTTCAATTCAAAATCTAGATGATCACTTTGCTGAGGATGTAAGACGTTCTCTTGATGCCTTGATGAAAAGATAAACAGTTTCAATTCTGTCCACTGAGTGGTTTGATATTTTGCCAACAAAACCACTAAGCTCTTCCTGCATTCTCAAAGCCTTGGCTCTGACCGTCTTCTTCTAGTTTGGGGGTTTTGTTGATCATCACCTTCTCATCCATTTGCACCCCTCGACATGAGCGTATTTCCACACCCTGCCATGACTCAGCATGCAGTGGGGCTGTCTGATGCTCCCAGTGTGATGACTGCAGATAGAGCTTCTTATGGAAAGAGTAGGTAGGAAGTTTCTGGAAGAGGATATGCTTGGTTTTCCTTGTAAAGCAAGGAGCAGGCCAGAGCTTCTCTGCAGCCCCTGGAGGAGTGGACACTGTGCGTCTTAGAAATAGACCTGGGGCCACGTGTGGTGGCTTCTGCCTGTAATCTCAGCATTTTGGGAGGCCAAGGCAGGCGGATCACTTGAGGCCAGGAGTTCAAGACCAGCTTGGCCAACACAGAGAAACCCTGTCTCTACTAAAAATACAAAAATTAGCTGGGCATGGTGGTGCATACCTATAATCTCAGCTACTCAGGAGGCTGAGACAGGAGAATTGCTTGAACCCAGGAGGTGGAGGTTGCAGTGAGCTGAGATCGTGCCACTGCACTCCAGCCTGGGCCACGGAGTGAGACTCCATTTCAAAAAAAAAAAAAAAAGACCTGGGTTTTGATTTTCTGGCATAAGATGAGAGTGTATTAGTTATCTATTGCTGTATAACAAATTATCCCCAAATGTAGCCTCTTAAAACAACAAATGTTATCTCACAGTTTTTGTACCTCAGGAATCTGGGAATGGCTTAGCTGGCTGCCTCTGACCCTAGATCTCTTTTAAAGTTGCAGTCACACCATTGACTGGGGCTGTGGTCTCATCTGAGGTCTTGATGGAGGGTGGGAGTAAAGGGGACGGCTTTGAAGCTCACTCATGTGCTGCTGGTGGCAGGCATTGCTTTCTCACTATGCGGACCCTCCCTGGGGCTTCCTTGTGACATGACAGCTAGCTTCTGTGGGAGGAGTTGTTTCAGAGTAAGCAATAGAGAAAGTAGTGGACACAGAAGTCATAGTCTTAAAAACCTAGTCTCTGAAGTGACATCCCTCACTGCTGCTGTATTATAGTCACTAGAAACAAGCCAACACGTGCAATCTACGTTCAGGGAGGGGAAGTTACACAAAGACACAAATACAGGAGGAGATGGGTCCCTGGGGGCCATCGTGGAGGCTGTGCAGTGCAGTGCTGTGTATGGGTAGTGGGAGAGGAAAGAAATGGCTTAGGAGAGCAGCCTGGAGAGGGGCTGGGCTTTGCAGGATGGTCCTAGACCTTCGTTGCTCTCTGCATATCCCTACTTACTGGTTAGGATTTAGGGCAACCTCAGGCCAACCGTGGCTTCCCCATAGCCCGCAGACTTCCCTTTCTGTAACCCTGAGCCTCCTTTCCCTTCCTCTGCAAAACGTATTGTGCGGGGAAGCTCTGCTAATTTAGTTCCCATTGAAAGGAGCATGCCTGTTCAAAATGGAAGCAGCTCTTGTTATAGGATCTCAAACTCCTAGTGGAAGTGTGTGGAATGGACTTTTCTCAAGCTGGGAAGTGGTAAGTGGAAGGCTTTTCATTTGTGTCCCAAACCCCATGAGACTATAAATGTGGCCAAGAATGGGAGCTGGGAGCACACGCAACCTGGTTGGAATTCTGATTGCATCTCTTAGGAGCTGGGTGGCTTTTGCCAAGTTAATGATTTATAGCCTCAGTTTCCTAATCTGTAAAGTAAGGATCATGACAGGAGCTTCATCCCACAGCTCTTGTGAGACTGTTATTATTCAACACACAGCAAGTACTCAACAAATGTGGGCCATTATCATCTTCGCAGAACACACAGGCAGCTGTTTCATTAAGTAGGATCAGAGAAGGATGGAGAAGCAGGGGAAAGCCCTAAGGAGCCTGGAATGGGGAGCAGTGGTGTGTGTTTTGGGGGGTGGCTGGGCTGGTGGGGAAAGAGGGAGGTCTGGCCTCCCTGGGGAAGCTGGTGGATCTGCCATGGTCAGTTGGAAGGGAGGCCTTGCAGTTACAGATTACTCATTTAGTTCAGGATAATTTCTGATGAATTCTAACACAGCCTGATCATTTGACCTTGGGGGAATCAAGGTCAGTTTGTTCTGAAGCCTCCAGGAAGAAAGATACACCGCACATCCCAGGCTAACAGAGACAGCGATGAGTTATCAGAGCAGATGTCTCTGATGCAGGAAGATGCCTTCTGAGGGGCCCGCGCTTGCCTGGGAGTTCTGACTCCTCGAGTTCACAGAAAGTCTCCGAGGGCTTGTTTGCTCCTGCTGGGGTTTCTAGAGTCCCATCAGTAACCTCTTTCAGGCCAGGCTAGGGCATCATCTTTCATAGACAAGGCTTTCCTCCCCCTGGCCTCTATGTTCAGAGACCCAGTTGTCCCTATGCTCCTTGGGACATGCGCAGGATTAGAATGACATTAGGCTTGGCCCTAAAGAAAACAGGCTTATGAGGAACTGCAAGAGCCAACCTGTGAGGCTGTTTTAGGTAGCATCAAGCGCTTTGGGCTCTGTAGCCAGACAGACTGCCCGTATTCAGATCCCTGTTTGGCTTCTTTGGGAGCTTGGACAAGTTGAACTTCTCTATGCTTGAGTTTCCTCATCTGTGAACTGGGAATAATAATGTGCTCCTCATAGGAGCAATCAATGAGATGGTTTCCACAGAGCACTTGGAAATGCATCTAACACCAGGCACTGTGGCTCACGCCTGTGATCCCAGCCCTTTGGGAGGCTGAGTGGACAGATTGCTTGAGCCCAGGAGTTGGATACCAGCCTGGGCAACATGGTGAAACCCCATGTCTACAAAACTTGGAAACATTAGCCAGGTGTAGCGGTGTGTGTCTGTAGTCCCAGGTACTTGGGAGGTTGAGATGGGAGGATCACTTGAGGCTGCGGGATTGAGGCTGCAGTGAGCTGTGATGGCACCATTGCACTCCAGCCTGGGCGGCAGAGTGAGACCCTGTTGCAAAACAAACAGAAGAAGAAGAAGAAGAAGAGGAGGAGGAAGAAAAAACCAAAATGCAACTTTGGCAGGCACAGCAGCCCGCACTGTAATCCCAGCACTTTGGAAGGCCAAGGCAGGTGAATCATTTGAAGTCAGAAGTTTGAGACTAACCTGGCCAACACGGTGAAACCCTGCCTATACTAACACCCCTCCTAAAATAACCCACAAAAGTTAGTTGGGCATGGTGGTGCACACCTGCAGTCTCAGCTACTCTGGAAGCTGAGGCAAGAGAATCATGAGAGCCTGGAGGCAGAGTCTTCAGTGAGCCGAGATGGCACCACCGCACTCCAGCCTGGGTGCCAGAGTGAGACTCTGTTTCAGGAAAAAAAAAAAAAGAAGAAGAAAAAGGAAATGCATCTTGCACATTTGGTAGAGATTATGTTGCAGGCTTTGGTGACAGCTTGCGTCTGGTGGAAGTCTGAGTTGCTTTGCTAAGGCCCGAGGGTTGGCATTTCTGCAGGGAAGGCTTTGGGAGGTGGAGGTTGTGAGGCTGGGGAAACAAATGGCCTGAGCAGAGCAGCGGCGTCCGGGACTCACTACTGCAGACAAAAGGGTTTGTTTAGAAGAGGTAATGCGCTTCCATCAGATGAGATTCCCTTTTGTTTTTTCATGAGGGAGGATCTTTATTCCCATAGAAGTGGATCTGTGTTAACTTCCGGATGTTCTTTTTTTTTAATGCTATTTTGGGAATCGCCTGCCTTTCATTCGTTCACCAAACTTGCAGTGCCCATGTCAGTCTAGTGGTGGGCCCGCTGTTCATCGGGGACTGCCTGTTGCTGACTGATGGGGAATTTCCAAATGTCCCATCCTGGGCGGAGTATGGGTGAGCATGGCTGCATGGCCCATAGTTCTGGCTGACATTCTAGCTCCCGTGGCTGACTCCTACCTGGCAGCTCACCCATCCGTTTTCCTGTGTTTGTGGCTCTGTTCCTCAATTGTACCGAGGAGATAAGCTAAATACAATATTTAGACTTCTGATTCCCGAGAAAGTTGGGAACACAAGTCAGTGAGGGTCAGCGAAGGAAATCAGATGAGAGGATTAGATGCTGGCCCTGAAAGTTTTCCTTTCGAATATTTGCACGTTTCTCATTGACCCTTCTTTTCCTGGGTATTGTTAAAGATAACAGAAGTCCGTTTTCTTGCTTAGATAAGAGTGCTCTTGAGAAAACAGGGAAAGGTTGGGGGAAGAATTCCCACCCATTTTTACTGCACTGGGTCCAAGACATTTGACACAAATGACCATATTACGCTGTTTGTAGAATGATGATAATTTCTGAAAAATGGTCCGTTCAAGAAGGCTTTCCTGAGACCTCACTGGACTTGAAATTCCAGCACATCCAGAATGGGCTGGGATGATCCTAGCCCCTATCTTGTGGCCTGTTCTGTTCTGACCGCCATGAACAGTCACCCCTCACTGTCACCCTTCTCGAGGGGGCAGTGGTGGAGGTGGGCAATGCTGACGGGAGTGGTCTGGGGCCTCTCCACATTCTCCTAATTTCCTCCGGGCTAGATGTTCCCTCCTGGAAGGAGTATGCTGCCCTGGGGACCAGGCAGAGGGACATGTACATCCTGAGGCACTCATCCTTAATCCTGCCTTCACACACATCCCAAAGGCAGGCCCACACCTGGGTCCAAGCCTACACAGTCTAGCCTGGCCCCTGGCCAGGCCTGTCAGGGCACATGCTGGTATGAAGTGCCAGGCAGTGGGGGCCTGTGGAGCTTGTCTTTGACAGACGGACAGCTAGAATCTCTCTGTGCCTTTTGGGGAGCCCTTGGCTGTCTGACAGGGCTTAGCATCAGTCCCGGAGCTGGGCCCACATGTGACTGTCTGTAGGACTCTCTTACATTTGTCTCTCTAGCATTGGTCTAGCATCTGTTCCCTGAAGGGAGAAGTTCAGGTGGAGGCTGGGGTAGTGCCGTAGAGAGCCATGCCTCCGCTGTTGGGAGGGCCTCGGGGGAAGCTCTGTGCACTCTATGCATCCTCATCTTTGCTTCGATCCTTAGAGAAAGGAACTCACCAGGGAGCGTCAGTGAAAATACAAAAATTAGCTGGGCGCCGTGGCACGCGCCTGTAATCCCAGCGACTCAGGAAGCTGGGGCAAGATAATTGCTTGAACCTGGGAGATGGAGGTTGCTGTGAGCCGAGATCGCGCCACTGCACTCCAGCCTGGGTGACAGAGTAAAACTCCGTCTCAAAAAAAAAAAAAGAAAGAGAAAGGAACTCACACATGCCCCTTAGAGTGGCTGTGTGGGCAAAGTCTTCCTCCTTTATCAAATGGCAATGGTCTCTATATATACACATTTCTTCTTCTGTAGAGTAGGTAGCAAAGATGAGAGCAGGTGTAGGAAATATATAGGGGAGGTTGGGAATGGATCCAGATGCCCTTTTCAGTTTTAATGGGTCCCTGTCCGGCCCTAAAGATGGGATTGCCTCAAGCCAGGGCAGGTTGATAGAGAATCACTGAAGCCATTGGCAGAGGCCTCCCACTGCCAGGATACCTTCCAGGCTGTGTGATCTCAGGTTGGAGGTGCACTGGGCCAGAAGTATGGGGCCTAGGCTAGGGCCTGGGGGAGGTGGAGTAGGAATTAGGGTGGGGACAGTTGAGGGTTTTGAGTTGCAGGCTGATGAAGGGGAGTCCTCGTCCCCACCCACAGATGTGTCAGCCTGGGCTGGGAAGCTGGCCCTGCCGAGGTCAGCACTGCCTGGGCGGTGGTGAGATCATGGGCAGATGGCCTCCTGGTTCCCCATTGGTCCTGACTGGAGTCACAGCGTGGGCTTGGCCCTCTGAGGACACAGAAAGCAATGGCCTCAGAGTCGCCCCTCTGCTGGGGAGGAGGATGGAGTCCCCATTTTCTTCACTGTCCCGCCTCACGCTCCCACCTCATCCTGTCTCTGGGCTGCCTACTCTGACCCTGGTCTCCAGGGACTCTCCGGGGGTGGTGCTGTGTCCCAGAGTCCCTCCACACTCAGGTTCAGAGAACCCCGTGCTATTGAGCAGCCTCCCCCTGGCAGGGCCCTCCACTGGCAGCAGTCTGAGACTGGTGTGGCACTGATGCCAGTGGGAAGCGTGGAACCCAGGCCAGTGGGCTGTGAGGGAGTAGGGGAGGCTGCAGGGAGCCCAGAAGCAGGAGCATGGGTTCCCGCGTGGCTCCACCACTGACTGAGTGTGGCTCTGTCACCTTCCTTAGTTGCCCCATCTGTAAAATGAGGCCTTGACCTGAATGCCCCAGCTCTGACATCTTGCAGTTTTAGGAGCGGGAGCTGAGTCCTCGTGCAGAACTCATGTTTAGACTGGCATGGTGAAAGGACATCCATGCAGTTTTGGGGAGAGGGCGCTCTGCTTGCATATGCATTCCACCTCGGCCACCCCAGGGGACGTCCCCTCACCGCCCATTCTTCTCCCTTCCTCTGTGTCTCTCCAGGGGAATGCCTGGTCACAGGTCAATCCCACTTCAAGAGCTTTGACAACAAATACTTCACCTTCAGTGGGATCTGCCAGTACCTGCTGGCCCGGGATTGCCAGGACCACTCCTTCTCCATTGTCATTGAGACCGTGCAGGTAAGCTTTGCCAGGCCAGCGGCTGGTCGGGGGGCAGCCCAGGGTGCTGCAGAGCTGCTAGGCTGACAGGGCAGCCCCTGGAAGACATGGAACGTTGCTTTCTGTGCAGGCGGGAGGTGTCTTCCTCCAGACTTCAGTTAGCCCCTCATTCATCCAGAAACCCAGCCCATCCCTCTCTCCCTAGATGCTGTGGGAAGGCATCCTGCCCTGCCAATAATGCCTACTCAGGGCTGGCTCAGCTCCCCACCCAGGGGAAGCATCTTCTTCGGGTCTAGCCTGTTGCCTCCATAACTAACCCTCTGATGTTTGGAGCTGGGGGTGGCTGGGGTGAGAGCAGAGGGCCTGACTTCTGCTCTGAACTCTATGGTGCGTGTGTGGGTTCCTTTCTCTAGGGGTGGAAGCAAAGATGAGGACGAATAGAATGCACGGGACTTCCCCTGAGGATCAAAGTCCCTGATTCCCTTTGAACAATAGGTCCAAGGACCACGATGAAGCAGAGGCCCACGGTTCTTTAAAAAAGCCCAGGCCAGGCTGGGAAAAGGTGCAGGCGAGGATGCACTCAGCGCCTTCTTGCTGCACAACTCTAGGGCGCCGCATTCACGTGGAGGATTCTGGGAGAATCGGGTTGTAGGCTGTGAGAAGGCCAGAGGCTCTCTGGGGTCGGGGCCTTTCTCTGATTAAAAGTGTCCTGGGCTGGGGTGCTGGACGGGCAGGGGGTGCAGCAAAGTCACCCTGTGTTCCCTCTTGGCAGTGTGCTGATGACCCTGATGCTGTGTGCACCCGCTCCGTCACCGTCCGGCTGCCTGGCCTGCACCACAGCCTTGTGAAGCTGAAGCATGGGGGCGGAGTTGCCATGGGTGGCCAGGACGTCCAGCTCCCCCTCCTGAAAGGTGTGCTTCGTCCTGCTCCACCAGGCCTGGGGCTGGCCAGGCGCATCCCTTAGCACCCTCCTTCTCAACCCTGGCCACTGTCCCTAACGACCTGCACGCCTCTTCTGTGGGAATGTGATGGAGAGTTATCTTTGGAGGGCAGGGTGGGGGGCTTGGCATGCATCCCTGCAAGAAAGGAAGGCTTCCTGGAGGAGAAAGACTAGGGTGGAAAGCCTGTAGATGAGGAGGTTGCTCTAGACCTGGGACAGTATAGTTGGGAAAAGGGAACCAAGAGGATTTTTATTTGGCTTGAACCTAAGGAGCTAGTTGAGTCTTGGGCAGGTGGTTCTGGTTTGCTCTGGGGTGGGAAAGGGGCAGAGGCTGATGCTGAGAGATGAAGGGTGACTGGTGATGTCACACCAGAGGATGCCACTTGGGGCAAGGCCAGGTGACCCTCTGGCCTGTCTAGAGGTAGCAAAAAACCTGCCTGTCCAGTATCTTCCCCCAGGTTGCCTTGTGCCTGTCAAAGCAAACCTGCTTTTGCGTAGTAAAGCTCCGAAACTTCACGCTCAGGATGGCTCCCAGACTTCAATGCTGTGTGTGTCTCCTTATGAGATATGTTTGTTCCCCCAGGGCAAGGGGTATGCTCCCATCTCTCTCCACCTTCCCACAGAAGCAACAATTGCTGTATTCAGTGTTGTACACAGCATTGCGCAGACATGAGGTGATGTGCAATGGCAGAGTGTCCCAGGCATGTTCAGGTGTCGTGGTGCCAATGCTAGACAGATCCCCTTTGCTCCAGGGCACCCACCTAACGCCGAGGATGCAGGAGCCTCTGCCTCCCTCCTGTGGCAGTAGGGGGAATGGCAGGTCACAGAGCAGGTGCAGAGGCTTCTTCCTGGGGGACCCTAATTGCCCTCTGTCCACCTTGATCACCCTTCTACCTGACCCCTACTTAAAACTAATGGCCACCCCATCTGTGCCTAAGTCATTGCTGTTCATTGCTACCATCCTTTTGAGACACCCCATTTCCCCCCAAATACATCTGCCTGCCACTACCCTGTCCTCTTCCCACCTCTGCCTGAATCCTGTCCTGCTGGGTTCCAGGTGACCTCCGCATCCAGCACACAGTGACGACCTCCGTGCACGTCAGCTACGGGGAGGACCTGCAGATGGACTGGGATGGCCGCGGGAGGCTGCTGGTGAAGGTAGGTCCCCCTCATGGGGTACTGGCTCCCTGCAGCCCGACCCTTACAAAGTACCCCTTGTGCTCCGGGCAGAATGGCTTTGTGTGGTGGGAGAAGAATTCCTTTCTCATCTTGGCCTACACCCCCAGAGCGAGGAACAGGCCTCTGTTGTTTATGAGGCTGGTGTTTGTTTTCTGGATGCCGCTTCTTGGCCCCGGGGGATCCTCCCTGCTGGGCTCCGCTATCCCAAGGGCCTCTAGACTAGGGTGGGCTCTTGTGGGGTTGGGGAGGGGGCAGGTTTGCTGTCCAATCTCCCGGCTGAAACAAGGCCCGGGAGCAGGGCTGTCTTCCCGGGTGTCAACTATGGGTAGTAAGGGAAGAGCCAGATTGGCACTCTGAGCTAAGAGAAAGTCGAGTTTCCTGTCTGCCTGGGAAAGGTTGCACAGGAAACCACCAGATTCTTCCCCTGGGCCGTGGGACTCTGCATGTGTGGGCCACTTCTTGTTCTTCTTGTTCTCGGTGGTCCTAGAATCACATTGGATAGCAATCCATACTTTTCCAGGGGCCTCTATCTACACTGTTTGTCTGGAAATGTCTCAGGCAGGTGGGCAGCGCAGATATTATTACTGATATTTTATAAGTCAGGCAGCCAGGGCACAGGGAAGTTGAGGGATGGCCCAGCACTCCAGACTCATCGGATTTCCCACTCTGACCCCTGCCCCCCGCCCTTCTGAATGACCCAGGATGAGCCAGGATTAGCTCTCTGCCTCATGCCTTTCCCATCAGAACAAAAAGTGGTTTTCAGTTTTAGGTTTCGAATGCCTTTACACTCTTCAACATTATTGAGAACTCTACGATCTTGTAGGAGGATTATATCTATTGATATTTACCATATTAGAAATTAAATTAGAGACATTTAAAATACATATCTATTAACTTATTCAAAAATTGTAATAATAAACCCACTACATGTTAATATAAACATCACTGTTTTGGGAAAAAATAACTTTGCTAGAACAAAAATAAGCAACAAGAATAATACCACTGTCATACATTTCTGCAAATTTCTTTAATGGCTGGCTTAATAGGAGACAGCTGGCTTCTCGCATCTACTTCTGCATTCAATCTTTTGCAATATTGCATGTCATGGGCCACTGGAAAATGCCACTGTATACTTGTAAGGAAATGAGGAGGGAAAGGGCAAATCATGTCTTCCTAGTATTATGAAAGTAGTTTTGGTTTCACAGACCCCTTGAAAAGGTCTCAGGGACCTCCCTGGGTCTCAAGACTGCACTTTGAGAACCACTGCAGTAGATTATGCCTGGGATCCCTGGAGAGCCTCCTCCTGCCTCCTGGGGTCCCCTGCTCCACAGGGTCCTTGCTGTGGTTCTGCTGTGGGCTGTCGGGCATCACCCAGGAGACCCTGGCGTCCTCCTCCTTGTGTGGCCATGTTCTTTCTCTTGTCTTAGAGCTCCTGAGGGAATTTCAAACTAACTCCTTTTTTTTTTCCCTTTTCATTAAAAATAAACCTGCAACCATAAACCATAGTGAAGGAAGGTCTGGGAGATCCTCTTGTCAACCTCCCATTTCTAGTAGGAAATAAAGAGCCACTATTTCCGGAGCAGGAGTAACTTGCTCTGGGTCTCATGGGCCTTTGGTTACAGGGTGAGGACCAGAACTCAGGGCTCCTGGCTCTTGTCTAATCTTGCCTCTTGCAACGTGGTCTTCAAGGGGTTGCTTCACTTTAGCCAGTCCACTTCCCTTCCTCCCTCCCTCCCTTCCTCTTTCTTCCTTCCTTCCTTTCTTCCTTCCTTCCTTCCTTCCTTTCCTTCCCCACTCCCCTCCTTCCCCTCCCCTTCCCTCCCCTCCTTCCCCTCCCCTTCCCTCCCCTCCTTCCCCTCCCCTTCTCTCCCCTCCTTCCCCTCCCCTTCCCTCCCCTCTCCTCCCCTCCCTTCCCCTCCCCTCCCCTTTCATCTGACTCTGTCCCCCAGATTGGAGTGCAGTGGTACAACCTTGGCTCACCGCAATCTCTGCCTCCCAGGCTCAAGTGATTCTCCTGCCTCAGCCTCCCGAGTAGCTGGGATTACAGGTGCCCGCCACTATGCCCAGCTAATTTTTATATTTTTTGTAGAGATGGGGTTTCATCATGTTGGCCAGGCTGGTTCTCAAACTCCTGACCTCAAATGATCCACCTGCCTCGGCCTCCCAAAGTGCTGAGATTACAGGCGTGAGCCATCGCGCCTGGCCAGCCAATCCACTTTCTCAGCATCCTCCCACCTCACAGAGAGGGTGCTCTCCACCCACGTGCTTTCTCCCTTCAATCAGCAGGGCTGTAACTTCTGATCCTGGGCAGCTGTTCTTCCTCCCTTGAGGTTTCTCTGGTCTTTGTCTCTCCCCTGAGGAGAAGAGAGGCCAACTTCTTTCTTTGGGGGTGAGTTTGTGTCAGTTTAGCTGACAAGAAGCGATTTCCTTGGCCAAGATTCAGGACAGGGTCAGATGACCCCATGGCCTATAGAACTGTCTTTTTGTATATTTTTTCTTTTTCCTTACACAGGTTCCTGGTGCTCATGGAAAGGGTCTGTCTTGTGGGTTTTATTATGAAGCAGGAAAGGGGGTGTTTGAGATGGGGCAGGAGATGGGGAGCCTCAGAATGCTGACCCCAGGGTTTTGGGGACTGCAGTTTGGAGGCAAGAGCTGGAGGGAGGCTGGCTGGGGCAGAGGCGGTGCCAGAGGAGGTGCTGCCAGGGTTCCTCTGGTCTCCTCCCCCTGGGTGTGGTGTGCACACTGTCCCCGCGGGGCTGGCGGTCCAGGCAGCAAGGCTCCAGCCAGCAGAAATAACCCCCTCTGTGTGCTGTTTCCCTGCCCTGCTGGCTGCCCTGCAGGGCCCGGGTGTGCCTTAGGCACAGTGCTGTGGAAAAGACCCTTGCACAGGCTTCATTTTGTCAGAACTGTCACTAAGCAGAGGTTTATTTCAAATAGCCAGTGTCGCGCCCACTCCCCTAACCCTGGCTGAGCCAATCTCTGAGACAAGCCAAGGAGATGGGAGAAGACCTGGTTTTAGAGTGAGGCATCTATCTATCACTCTAGATGGCCTGGTGGGGGCGAATGAAAGCACCTTTGGGGAGCATCAAAATCCGAGAAAGGAGAGAGAAAAGATGCTGAGAGGTGGGGAGAGAATGGAGGTGCATCACCAGTTATGCCTCCTTACCCAGGGCGCCCTGACTGTGGGCACTGCATTCCAGCCCATCAGGAGGAGAACTTAGTTATTCATTTATTTATTCATTCATTTGTTCAACGATTCATTCATTCAACAAACACTTATTGAGTGTCTGCTGGCATGCTGTGGACTGAATGTCCATGTTCTCCCCAAATTTCTGTGTTGAAATCCTAACCCCCAAGGTGATGTATTTGAGGGTCGGGCTTTTGGGAGGTGATGAAGAATGAGGTGTGTGCCCTTATAAAAGACCTCAGAGAGCTAGCTAGCCCCTTCCACCATGTGAGGACGCAGCTAGAAGGCACCATCTGTGAACCAGAAAGCAGGGCCCTCACCAGACACCAAATCTGCTGGTGCCTTGATCTTGGACTTCCCAGATTCCAGAATTGTGGGCAATCAGTATCACTTGTCTATAAGCCACCCAGTCTGTGATATTTTGTTCTAGCAGCCTGAAAGGGCTAAGACAGGCACCATTCTAGATGCTGTGATTACAGCAGTGAGACAAAACAGACAAAAATCCTTGCCTCATTTAGCTTCAGTTCTAATGGAGACAGACAGACAATAAACAAAACAAACAAGTAAATTATATTATAGATCAGAAAGTGATAGATCCTGGGGAAATACAGCAGAGAAAGGCAGGATGTGCCAGGTTGTGGGGATTTAAATTTTAAATAGGGGGGTGGGAGAAGGCCTAATGTGACAACATTTGATATTTGTCAAGCAAACAAGAAAACATTACTCTGTCCCCTTTCTTAGCAATGATGTTTACCTGGGTTCGATTTTTATGGGCCTAGGACCTTCTACTGGATCGTTAATCCTGCATCTTGTTAGGCTGGAGCTGGAAGTTGCAAAGGGGCTCTGAGAGCTGACCCTAGCCCCTGAGGATTCAGAATGCAGGGAGGTTGTCCTGCCTTGGTAATGGCATGAGGAGAGGGAGTCAGGACTCCTGGGTCCCAGTCCCTACTCCACCTTTGAATCAGGGTCCTCTCCGTAGAAACCAGCAGATACCCCTAGCTGTGTGGGGGAAAGGCAGGTTCCGCTCTCCTGGTTGTCCCCGAATGTGCACTTTGGGCTCAGAACTTTGTTCAGTTCTGAGAATGGACAATAAACCACATGCCGATGGCCTGGAGTTTGAACCCTGGACCCCTCCTGGTCACACCGAGTGACCAATTCGAGGTCTCTCTATATAGAGGGGCCTTGAGTTTGCATGTGACTCTGGGGGTGTCAGGCCCACTGGTGTGGATGGCATGGAGGACAGAGCACTTTGGGCTGGGCTCAACCTGCCTACTCACTCACCCAGGCTCTGCCACTACCTCCCTGACCGGAGGCAAGTCACGTTCCCTCTCCGGGCCTCTGCTTCTCATTCCTTAAATGATCTCATAATTTCTGTCTTTCTTTTTGAGACGGAGTCTTGCTCTGTCCCTCAGGTTATAATGCAGTGGCAACTATCATGACTCATTGCAACCTCCCCCTCCCAGGTTCAAGCAATTCTCCTGCCTCAGCTTCCTGAGTAGCTGGGATTACAGGTGCGCACCACCATGCCCGGCGAATTTTTGTATTTTTTAGTAGAGACGGGGTTTCACCATGTTGGTCAAGGTGGTCTCGAACTCCTGACCTCGTGATCCACACACCTCGGCCTCCCAAAGTGCTGGAATTACAGGCATGAGCTACCCAGCCCGGCTGATATGATAATTTCTAAAATCCCTTGTGGCAGGACAGGGCTCTGATGATTTGGGAACAGGCATGGAGCTGGTAAGTTTACAATGCAGTTCACTCCCCCCAACCCCTTTTGCAGCCCAAGGCTTAGTTGCTTTTTATTAAATTCATATTTATTTTTCACCCGGGGAACTTTTTTGATTAAAACCATCTCATTAGCAAAACAACTCTGCACTGCTTTGGCGGCAGTGGCACCAGGGTGGCCTGGTCTCTCCCGCAGCTGTCCCCCGTCTACTCCGGGAAGACCTGCGGCCTGTGTGGGAATTATAACGGCAACCAGGGCGACGACTTCCTTACCCCCTCCGGGCTGGCGGAGCCCCGGGTGGAGGACTTCGGGAACGCCTGGAAGCTGCACGGGGACTGCCAGGACCTGCAGAAGCAGCACAGCGATCCCTGCGCCCTCAACCCGCGCATGAGTACGTGAGCCCGGGGGCAAGGCAGGGGGAACCCCGCAGAGCCTCGAAGTCCCCACATCCAGTGCAGTGGGTTCCAGGGCAGTGCGCCCACCGCGGGGAGGCGGGGGCGGGGGCGGGGAGCGAGGAAAGGGGTGGGGCGTTTTTACCATCAGCACTGGATCATCTGAACTGGATCATTTGCTCTTCAAAATCCCTTTATTGGGCGCCCTCCACGAGCCAAGCCCCGTGGGGGGGCGGGGAGCGGAAACAAGTCCACGGAGGCGGGAGGATCGCTTGAGGCGAGGAGTTCGAGACCAGTCTGGGCAACGTAGGGAGCCCCCATTTCTATTAAAAATGATAATTTAAAAAATTAGGCGGGCGTGATGGGGCGCGCTTGTAATGTCAGCTACTCGGGAGGCTTGAGGTGGGACGGTCGCATGAACCCATGAGGTCGAGGCTGCAGTGAGCCGAGATCGCATCTCTGCACTCTAGCCTGGGAGACAGAGCAAGACCATGTCTCTCTCTAAAAAAATAAAAATAAAAAAATAAAGGACCATAGTCCATAGTCCCCGTCCTTCGACGTCCCCAGTCTACTGCAGCAGCAGTTCACAAACTCAGCGTTAGACGATTGTCAGATAAATGGACTTCGGGGTGGGGGTGGAATTTGCAGATTTCTCTGCGCGACCTTGCGGCCCTCTATCGGCAGCACTGGGCTATTTCCCGGGGAGGGGGGTGTTGGCCTGGGGGGCGTGGCACCCCCTCCCACTCCCCGCCCCATCGCGGGCTCGCTCCTCTCGCCCCCACAGCCAGGTTCTCCGAGGAGGCGTGCGCGGTCCTGACGTCCCCCACGTTCGAGGCCTGCCATCGCGCCGTCAGCCCGCTGCCTTACCTGCAGAACTGCCGCTACGACGTGTGCTCCTGCTCCGACGGCCGCGAGTGCCTGTGCGGCGCCCTGGCCACCTACGCCGCGGCCTGCGCGGGGAGAGGCGTGCACATCGCCTGGCGCGAGCCGGGACGCTGCGGTGCGTGCCCTCCCTGCCCACCGCCCCCCAAATCCGTCCACGCGTCCTTTTCGAAGCCCTTTCTCTGCATTATTTTCTATGGAAGGAGGGCCTGGGGCATTGTGACAAGCATGGGTTGGGGGGACGGTTCATTTGCATCCACCTCTCCCACCTCCCAGCAGGACACGCGGTGGGGACCTCCTGGGGCCTGTCTCAGGAGGACAAGTTGGCTCCCTGTACCTGGAGGTCTCGAACTTGGGGATCCTTATAGAGCAGGGGTTTCCAGCGGCTGCTGCCACGTGGTGTTCGTTCGGCACAAATAAGGTCAGGCTGTGGAGCGAGTGGGTCCCAGATCCCGCTGGGTCCACGCACCCCTTGAGAGTCCGATGAAGGCAAGGGGAAATTCGCATTCAAACCCTTTGCTTGTAACTCCAGGCAAACCACCGATGGGTAAAATCTCTGGCAGCGTACAGTATTATGTAGAGGTGAATTACATCGCTGTCCCCAGTTGGCTTTAGAGTCTCACTCTGCACTGCTGGAAACCGGGGACCAGAGTTGGTATCTGCTCCCACTCACTGGGTGGCTGGATTGTGCTTTTTTGTTTTTGTTACTGCTTAGGGGACATTTGCTGCGTGCCCAGTGTGGTCGGGCAAGAGTGATGATGTAGAACTCCAAACCTACTGTTAGAGTCACAGATGGAAACTGCGGCCCTACTAGATACCTGTCACACTAAGTAAAAGGATGAGTAGATTCAGGGCAGGGAAAACCAAAGAAGGCTTTTTGGAGGACGTGTACTTGGCTATGGTTTTAACAACCCCTCTGCACTTCACTTTCTTCCTTAGCGTTTGCTGTTTAGAAATTGGGGAAAGTAATGAGGAGTGAATGAGCTGCTGCTGATGAATATTGTTTGCTTGCCCACTGGTGTTAGAAATGACATATGCTGCAGCATCGGCAGGATTTCCTAATTTAGGACATTCTCCCAGAACGCTAAGGGTCCACTGAAATATTCTTTAATCTCTCATGAACAGCCATTCTTAACCTCCACTGAACAGAATGTGGGAAATGGGCTGAGGCTTCCGTAGTGGGGATAAGGTTCAGTTAAAGAATGTCCTGACTCCTGAGGCTTTATGATAGGGCAGAAAGGGTGATGGGAAGGAGCTTTCCCTGGAGACATTTAAGGACAAGAGGGATCTGTCTCTGGGGGCTATTGTGACAAGAGACTAGGCTGGCCAGATGGTCTTAGGCTGTCCTTTTACACCCAAGGCAGTTGGGCAAGACTCCTGGGTTCTTGCCCCCATCCTTTCTTGACTTGGAGAAGAGCTGAGGCTCAGCTTGTCCCCTCCACCCATACTTCACTTTCTCTTCCAGGGAAATGAAGGGGGCTCCCTAAACCAGTGAATCTATCAACTGGGGACATTCAGGGAGCGCAGACTTAAACATGTAGCTACTTTGTGGGATGCTGTGAGGAGATTCAGGAGAAGCACACACTTTTTTGGTCCTCTTGCAAATTGGTTGTGTTTCCTTTGGGAAGACAGGACCACAGGCTCTCTGAAGGCAAGGACCAGGTTGGACCATCTCTGCATCCCTGGGCCTAGCATGGCAGCTGGCAGGCAGTGGATACACAAGACGTGTTTGCTAAACTGAGATGCACATTGTTTCTTTGGGGAAGAAAGCTAAAGGAGAAATATAATAAGGCTCTAAGCCAGCGCTAGACGTAGCCTGTCAGAACCAAGCAAGCTCTTCAGTCTAGCTGCTCTTTAATGGGTAAAATATGCCCTTGTCATCGTAGGCTCAGGGGGTTGAAAGACATCTTCATCTTTATTGTCTAACACATCCCCTCCTCACCTATGCTCCCTCTATATTTATCCAGTGGCCCAACCTTTCCATTCTTGCCGAGAAAAATCAATGTGTAATAGGATGAAAGAGGCCCACCCTTCCCAGCTACCATCAAGCACAAAGTGCAGGGTGGTGGCAGGAGCGCGAGGCTGCAGGGTCTCTCCAAAGGCCCCCGCTCCACTGCTCAGGCTCATGGCCAGGGCTTACTTTTACAGCTTCTGTGAAATGCTCTGCCAGTGGATTTCTGCTGGAGCAATGAATTCTAACAGAGCGGGGAAGGATTCTAAAGATCTCAGAAGAAGCATGCCCAGGGTGAAGTTCTCATTTCTTGGGCAGCAGCTGGTCCTCAAAAGGGAAGGCATTTTGAAAGGGCAAAATGCTCCCCACATACCTTCCCTGTCTGCCCTACCCTGCCCATAAGGATACTGTTATTCTATCCACTGAGGATACTGCCCAAGGTCACATAGCCAACTAGTGGTGGGCGTATTTGAAATATAGAGCCTGTTCCTTAGCTGTGCTACCACTTTGCTACACTTCCTCCTACCTCGTGTGTCTTGCTGTATTTCTCTGTGGGAGGCTAGGGAGGATGAGGGCTGTGGGCAGATGGGCGCTACTTGCTTTGCTGGCGTAGGTATGAGTGTCCCTGCTCTTTGGGACCAGCATGTCCTCAAAGGGACTGTTTTCTTTCAAGAGAATAATGGTTATGAGCATGGGCTGTAGAGAGCTAGGTTCAAATCCTGCCTCTGCTTCCTCTGTGAGGTATACCCTTGACAAGAGTCAAGGGTCACTCAGCCTAAGCTGCTTGAAAGGAGGTGATGAGCGTTAACTCAGCGTGAGCCCATGTAAGAGCAAGGTATTCAGTAGGTGTTCCATAATTGGTACCCAGTATTGTCATTATCATCACAGAGATGCCCTTGCCTGTCACTCCCAGTTCTTTTTAATATTCACAGCTTCAAAACCTACCAGGATTTCTACTACCTCCTAGGCTTTGAGAATTCAGAAATGACGAATGCACATTCCCTCTGGTTGAGGAGAGGAGAAAATGTGTGCCCCCTTCAGTATAATACACATTTGCGGGCTGAAAATTACAGTTTTGCTCATAGCGGAAAAGGAAGTTGGTGACCTTACAGATATAATTGGGGGTCACAGCTGCAAGGGGTGGTAAGTCCTAGAACCACAGTCCTTGCTTTGCAACATTCCCGCTGAGGCCTTACTCCTCCTCTCTCTTCTAGAGCTGAACTGCCCGGAAGGCCAGGTGTACCTGCAGTGTGGGACCCCCTGCAACCTGACCTGCCGCTCTCTCTCTTACCCGGATGAGGAATGCAGTGAGAACTGCCTTGAGGGCTGCTTCTGTCCCCCAGGGCTCTACATGGATGAGAGGGGGGACTGTGTGCCTAAGGCTCAGTGCCCCTGTTACTATGATGGTGAGATCTTCCAGCCTGAAGACGTCTTCTCAGACCATCACACCATGTGGTAAGTGCAGGCAGCAGGGTCAGGGAACTCTTAAACAGCAGAGCTGGTGAGGTAAACGGGCCCCCAAGTCCTTCACTTTGTGGATGGGTAAACTGAGGCCCAAGGAAGGAAGTGACTTGTCCAGAATTGTACAGCAAGTCAGAAGCAGAGCTGGGATTTGGCCCAGGTGTTCTGGCTTCCTTACTACACAGGGAACTAGGATTCCTGGCTGGCAGTAGGAATTCTTGAGTTTTATTGCCAGCTATCATGGGTTGGGCCCCATTTCTGGGCTCTAGGTCTCAGTTTTCCTTTTCTGGAGCAGGAAAAGGGAGATGGCCCCGTCACCCGCCTTACCGGCCTCCTGGCAGTATTCTCAGGCTGAAGTCTTTGAGCAGAAAGAACATGGACCACAGCAGCGCTGCCTCTGTGGGCTTTGCTACCCTGACCTGCTTCATGCACTTCCCCAAAACGCTCCAAATCATGCTTGCTTCCTGCAGCTCTTTGCCTAGGCCTTTTGTGATGGTCAATTTCAACAGGGTTGCCATGAGCATAGAAGAAATTTACAACAGGCCATTTGTTGGACACTTCCTGTCACCTGTCTTAGTTCTGGCTAAGAATTAATGATCTAAAGATGAACCAGGCTGGGACAGTGGCTCACCTCTAATCCCAGCGCTTTGGGAGGTGGAGGTGGGAGGAGTGCTTGAACCCAGGAATTTGAGAGCAGCCTGGGCAACATAGTGAGACCCTGTCTCTACATACAATGAAAGAAAATAGTTGGCCGTGGTGGTGCACTTGGCTGTAGACCTAGCTACTTGGAATCCTGAGGTGGGAAGATTGCTTGAGCTCAGGAATTCAAAGCTGCAGTGAGCTGTGATTGCACCACTGCATTCTAGCCTGGGCGACAGAGGGAAATCTTGTCACTTAAGAAAAAAAAAAAACAACCTGACACAGTACCTGATTGTCTACTAGGGGAGACCAGTTAAAAATGTCCTGATTCTGGAAAGTTTCACACAGACGTAAAAGTAGAGAGAATGGTATGAGGAGCCCCAGCGTATCCATCCCCAGCTTCAGTGATTATCAGGATTTTGCCATTCTTATTTTGTCTGTTGACTTCGCCCCTGTGTGGCTGGAATAGTTTAAAAAAACCTGTGACTGTTATATCAGTTCACCTGCAAATACTTCAGTATGTATTTCAACAAATAAGCACTTAAAAAAGCAAACATCATCATAATACCATTATTAACGTGAACATGAACAATAATTCCTTAATAACTTCTAACATTCAATCCATGTTCATTTCTTTCTGATTTTCTCAAAATGTCTTTTATAATTGGTTTGTTTCAATCAAGACTGGAACAGAATCTGCACATTACATTTGATATAAAACTCTTCCTCATCACTCCAGTGAGATTATTTACCCTCCTCCCAACTCGTTTACCCAAAGAAGGTTGTTTACGCTTCTACTGAACCACTCATCGCTGGTGGACTTGGCTGTCAGTCAACCGCGTTTTGTCTCCCCTCTAGACTGTGGCCATCCCTAACGTAGAGACCACATCTTAGGCCCCGATCCCCAGCCCCTAACACAGTCCTGGCATAACGTAGGTACACAAAACATGTCTATTGAGGTGAAATAACTATAACATTCGGTAGATGTGTCATATCAGAGACATAAAAATCCCTACTCATTCAAAAAAGGGGAGGATCATTTCCATGTGGGAGGAATTAGGGAAAACTCCGTGCCGGAGGTGGTTTTGAGCTTGGAGAGGATTCCAACAGCAGAGGTGGGCTGGCAGGATGGAGGAGGGTTGTTGTGAGATGGAGCAGAGGTCTCAGGACTAAATGCACAAGGAGTACTCCACAATCCCCAAGGTAAGTCCTCTGGCACAAACACCTGTTATATAAAGAAAGACTAAGACTGGAGGGAAGTTGGGATGAGGTTCAGAGGTCTTCAAAAGGAGAGGGGTGAGCACTGATGCTGGAGCAGTAGGAACAGGTGCCTGGAAGGTTCTCAGCAGGGAGCAAATAGGATTCAAGAGTAGCTTCAGGGAGTGGGTTTTGGGAGCTGCATGAGGCATGATGGTGGAGAGAACATCTGCAAAAAAAGGTTGACGTAGACTGATAAGAAGGTAGTGAGGTCCTGGAACATAGCAGTGGTAATGGAGAGTGAAAGCCAGAAGCCAGAGACGCCGGGAAAGCAGATGGACTGGTGGGACATTTGAGAGGAGGAGGGGCTGTTGCAGATGGCCCTGGGGTTCTGAACTGGAATGTCTGTGAGGACAGTGACGGCAGGAACAGCAAGACGGCCTTCTTGAGGTAGAGGGCAAGTGACGACTTTGGTTTTGGTCTTAGTGACTTTGAGTTACCATCTCAGTGAACAAATGGAATCAACAGCTTGAAATGGGTCTGGAAGGTGAGTGAGAGATTGGGGCTGGAGAGAAAGGTTTGCGTGGAGGTGATGGTTACAGTCATGGGGGTAGCGAGCATCCCTAAGGGAAGTGGGCCAAAGGGCAGAAAAGAGCGCTGAGTCAGAACTCGGGGCAATGTTCGGAGGGCAGGAGGAAGAAAAAGAGCATTTTGTGCGAGAGGCCAAAGATCAAAGGCCAGTAAAAAGGGCAGAACCAGAGCAGCGCCATTTCATGGAAATCAAGGGCAGAAGGGAGTAAGGACATGCTCTGTGGGTTCCATCATTGGCCTTAGCCCAGTACTGTTTTACTACAGTTGTCTGGCTATAATTTTCAAGGAGTTTCTCTCTGGGGCCTTAAAACAACGCTGTTGGGCAGGCAGGGCTTGCTATTTTAGTAAAGCATTTGAGGCATAGGGAGATGATCACTTTCCTAAATCAGCCAGCAAGTGACTAGAACCTAGGGATTCTTGAACTCTCCCTGTAACACTGAGAATAGGCGGGTGAATCTGGTGATGAGAAGGTCATGGTGGCCCCCGTGTTTCAGTGGTGAGGGAAGAGCCTAAGCTATAGGAAGCTGGTATGACTAATGGGGGCAGCAGCTGTTGCTGGATGTTTCACTGAAACAGGGAAAGTGGGAGATGGAGTGCATTGGCCTCTGGGTGAACAGGGCTGGGGAGTGACCCTAGCTTTGGGCAAAGGGTTTGACATCAGCGACCTCTTCCTGTCTACGTCTGCTTCCCTTGTCTCTCTCTTGGGCACCAGGGCTGAAAGCTATTGAGCATCCTGTCTTTCCGCTTCATTTAGAAAATTGGGTTTCATGGAGAAGGTGTGTCAGAAGGACCTGTGTGCAGCTGTTTATTTTTATTCTTTAGACAACACACTGGAGAATGAGCCTCATTGCAGCAGGTACTAGTTGTGGCCGTGAAAAGGTGGCAGGAAGGTGGAACACCGTGGCCTGGAAGTTCTGCGGACCATGTGCTCGGTCATCCCAGCAGTCATCACAGTGGAGTGTTTATTCTTCTGCAGACCAGGCTCAGGGCTGGAAGTTGATTTTAAACCTATCTGCAAGGCTTTTTAGAAAATTAAGCTTTTGGGTCATGTCCAAATGACAGATAGAACATGACATTTATGGGGGCAGGGGGAATTTTCTCTTTTAAAACTTGGTATTAGTTAAAAAACAGAAGGCGGCACAGATTCTGCATGTGCTCAGAAAGGGAAGGGCTGATTCTCTTGTTCAGTCAACAAATATTTATTGAACAGCAGGTGGATTAAAAATGTTCAAAATTATTACTGTTGACCACACAAGGTGACTCACGCCTGTAATCTCAGCCCTTTGGGAGGCCAAGGTGGGAAGATCACTTGAGGTCAGGAGTTCAAGAGCCGCCTGTCCAACATGGTGAAACCCTGTCTCCACTAAACATACAAAAATTGGCTGGGCATGGTGATGTACGCTTGTGATCCCAGCTACTTGGGAGGCTGAGGTAGGAGAATCACTTGAACCCAGGAGATGGAGATTGCAGTGAGCTGAGATTGCATTGGTGCACTCCAGCGTGGGCGACAGAGCAAGACTCTGTCTCAAAAAACCAAAAACAGGCCGGGCACAGTGGCTTACGCCTGTAATTCCAGCACTTTGGGAGGCCAAAGTGAGATCATGAGGTCAGGAGATCAAGACCATCCTGGCCAACATGGTGAAAACCCATCTCTACTAAAAATACAAAAATTAGCTGGGTGTGGTGGTACGTGCCTGTAATCCCAGCTACTCAGAAGGCTGAGGCAGGAGAATTTCTTGAACCAGGGAGTCAGAGGTTGCAGTGAGCTGAAATCGGGCCATGCACTCTAGCCTGGTGACAGAGTGAGACTCTGTCTCAAAAAAACCCAAAAAACAGAAACAAAAAAAACCCCACAAAAAACAACAAACAAAACAAAAATAAAAATCATTGCAGTCAGAGAAATGTGAATTAAAGCAATGAGTATGACTTCATACTAGACTGGAAAAATTAGACGTCTGGATAATGCCAAGTATTGGCAGAGCTGAGGGGCTTGGAGTCCCTCATCTGCTACTGTAGGGCATAGACTGGCCTAGTCATCAAGGAGAGCATTTGACACAGCATATGCTGGTCAGGTATTCACACCTGCTGTCCCCGCACTTCTGCCCTGTGCAGATAGACTAAAGAAATCCTCACACACGTTCATTAGGACACAGGTCTGCAGATGTTCACAGCCTTGTTTGTGGCGGTGAGGAGCAGGTGACAACCTGTGTCCATCACTGGGACATTGAATGGGTAAAAGGTATATTGTGTAACAGAAGCCACAGACAAGTGGTATATGTCTTAACAGGGGTGAATCTTACAAACAAGGTGCTCGATAGGAAAAGCAAAACACAGCGTGCTATACAATACCATTTATACAAATTAAACTTACATGCGTACAAAGCAACCACACACATTTTATAAAAACATAGACAGTCGGTTAGGAGACTTTTGCATAGGCCAGGCAAGAGATGATAGTGTCTTGTCTCATGACAGTGGAGATGAAGTGGATATGAATTTCAGTGACATATTGGAGGCCAAGTCCAAGGGCGTGGTGGCGGATCAGATACAGAGGATGAGGGAGAAGACAGTGGCAGGGATGACCCTGGGTTTCTGGTTGTGAGGCTAGTTGGATGGTG
This sequence comes from Cacajao melanocephalus, assembly GCA_963573385.1. Lineage (NCBI taxonomy): Eukaryota > Metazoa > Chordata > Mammalia > Primates > Pitheciidae > Cacajao > Cacajao melanocephalus. The sequence continues at coordinate 44,147 of CAUYLG010070053.1, forward strand.
TCACCATTCAGTGAATCTGCCCTGGAAGAGAATTGGCTTTGGTGAGGGATTGTGAGTTCAGTGTTGGATGTACCGAGTTTGAAATGTTTTTGAGACTCACTATATTAGTGAGACCATGTAGGCATTTGAGTATATGCGTCTGGGGTTCAAAGGAGCAGTCCGAGCTGCTGATGGAGGTTTATGAGTCACATCTGTGATTAGAGCTGGGGATGTGGATGGCAGCAGAATGTGAGAAGAGGAGTGAGCCTAGGACGGAGCCTGGGGAAGGCCGATATTTAAAGGCCAGGCAGTGGGGGCGCGTGAAAGCTGAGGCTGAGAAGGAGGAACCAGGGAAGTGAGAGGGAAGCCTGCAGAGATAAACATTTCTTTTTCTAGAAGAGTGGAGTGGTCAGCAGTGATGAATAATGTTGAATGGGATCACTGAAAAAAATAACTGAACAAAATCCCATGGGATTTAGTGACATGGGGACCGCTCACTGGTGATGTTAGTGAGCTGTGTTTCAGGAGGGATTTTGGGATTGGGACCTGGTTGGAAGGGGCAGAGAGTGGGAGGTGAGGATGTGGAGGTGGCGAGTGTAGATCAGTCTCGTGAAGCTGGGCCGTGATTTTCCTCTCTGCAGCTACTGTGAGGATGGTTTCATGCACTGTACCATGAGTGAAGTCCCCGGAAGCCTGCTGCCCGATGCTGTCCTCAGCAGTCCCCTGTCTCATCGCAGTGAGTACTGTCCCCCTGGAGGGCCCTTGGACCCCATCCTGCCCAGATTCCTCACATGTGGAATGGGGGAGATCTGGGTGGCACCATCTGATGTGCGTGTGCATTCAGGCACGGCTCTGGCTTCCACCAGGATCGCTACAATTTCTGGGTTTGTGTGAGTGACTTTCGGGCTAAGACATGGCTTTGCATATGTAAATTCAAATCATTGAGGCAAGAAGTATTTTGTCTTGTGTAAGGGGAAAGACTTCTCTATAAGCAGATGGATCATGTGAGACCTCTAGTTTGCTCATGGTGACCTTAACCCAGTGAATAGCTGTGAGTGAGTTGGTGGCCTTGACTGTCATGACAGTCACCCTTCTTTTATGGCCTCTTGTTTCCTGTGGACTTGCTGATGAAGACAGCTCTTTCCTTAGAAAGCTCTTGGAGGGATTTGAAAGAGAGAAAGAGAAGGGTTGGGTCTGTTGCTTTCCATTCGAAGGTCCTGAGAGCTGCTGTACTGTCTTTTTTTTTTTTCCCAAGAGTCTCACTCTGTCACCCAGGCTGGAGTGGAGTGGTGCGGTCTTGGCTCACTGCAACACCCTCCGCCTCCTGGGTTCAAGTGATTCTTGTGCTTCAGCCTCCCAAGTAGCTGGAATTACAGGCACATGTCACCACACCTGGATAATTTTTTTTTTTTTTTGTATTTTTAGTAGAGACAGGGTTTGGCCATGTTGGCCAGGCTGGTCTCCGACTCCCAACCTCAAGTGATCTGCCTGCCTCAGCCTCCCAAAGTGCTGGGATTACAGGCATGAATGAACCACCACATCTGGCCTGCTGTACTGTTTAATGACCAGGCACAGAAGGGAGACGGTGCTGACCTGGTACTGGGGATTTCACATTCGCATTTGTGGATCACAGGGGCGTTGTTTGCTTCCAGACGGCTCATCCTTGCTTAGAAAGGACTCTTCCAGTGGGAGAGAGATAAATGTCTGCCTCTCACATTCCATAAGGCTCCTTCTGTTCAAGGGACCCAGTTCTGTGCCATGCTGTTTGCTTGCCCCGTGTGAGAGGTCAGGCTCCCAGCATGACTGACTGGGGAGCCTAGAGATGGGCAAGATCCTGAGAGTGTGGGTGGCTCAAAAGTTGAGACCAGAACTTGCGACCTCAAGGTCACTCCATCCTTCTGCGTCTCTCTTTCTCTCCTTCTCAGAGCATTTCCCCCCCACCCACTCTCTGTTGCGTTCTGCCTCTCAGACCACCCTTCAGTGCTTCGGCTCAGAATCTCCTACTCTGGTCACTGGAAAATGTAATATTTTTCAAAGTCAGGAAACTCCTGGGATTCTGTGCAGATTGGGAGAGGCCATTTAACCTCTTGGAGTTTCAGTTTCCTAACAAAAGTTTCTGTATAAAAATAAGTCTAGAAATTTTGACTTTTTTGCCCATGGGAGCTACTATGGGATACAAATCCTATTGAGTGCACCTGGGCTTTTGAAAGAAAGGTGCTGTGTCAGTCATCTGCTGTCAGCATTACCCAATTAGCCATTGATAGCTGCTAATTGCCAGGAAATAGGATGTCAGTGAGCAAAGTAGGCAGAAATCCCTGGCTTCGTGGAACATGTGTTCTAGTAGGCCCGGTGGCTTGGGGAGGAGGGTGAACAAGTAAGTGAGATGTGCAGTGTATCAGATGGTGAGGACATATACAGGGTATCAGAGGGGGAAAACAGCAGGGAGGCGAGATGGGAGTGTCGGGATGGAGTGTAGCAAGTGTCGCAAATTCAAACGAAGTGGCAGGGCAGGGGCTGACATTTCCTTGTATTTGGGCTCTGAGGTACATGTGCACGTCCTGCATCCTGCAGGATTGTTGCATGGGTACATACATGCCATGATGGTTTGCTGTCTCCATCCCCCACCCTGTTGCCTACATCAGGCATTTCTCCTGGTGTTATCCCTCCCCATCCTCCCTGCCCCCTCAACTGTTCCTCCCCTCCCCTCCCCTCCACCCCCGACCTACTCCAGTGAGTGTTGTTCCCTTCCCTGTGCCCAGATGTTCTCATTGTTCATCACCCGCCTATGAGTGAAAACATGCGGTATTTGGTTTTCTGTTCTTGTGTCGGTTTATTGAGAATGATGGTTTCTAGGTTCATCCATGTCTCTACAAAGGACACGAACTCGTCGTTTTTTATGGCTGCATAGTATTCCATGGTGTGTACGTGCCACATTTTCTTTGAAGTAAAGACCTCTTTTAAAGATTGTGGTCAGATGGCCTTTTCTCACCACATTAGTTGTAACCATTTGGGAATGATTCTGTTGGGTCCCATTAAAACTCCTTTTTAGCCCCAAACTCAGGTCTTTTCAAGCCTGAGTCTGGAAATTTCTGCAGTGCGTCCTGATTCCATGTGACCTGCTACAGTGAGGTCAAGGGTGACGACAAGTATGGGACATCAGATGAGAGCTGGGGTCAGAATAGCTGCCACCAGTGTAAACCAGAGGTCAGAAGCCCAGGTGAGCAGATGAGGCTGCCCTCCCAGTCCCACAGAGGGACTCCTGCTCAGACAGCAGCTGGTCCCAGCGAGTGGGCGACTCTGAGTCTTCTGAATTAAGTGACAGCATCCAGGGGACCAAAGGACAGTGTGGAAGGTAGGTCCATTCTCTCCTTCACTAATCACCTCTTTGCTTTTCCTACCTTCAAGGCAAAAGGAGCCTATCCTGTCGGCCCCCCATGGTCAAGTTGGTGTGTCCCGCTGACAACCCTCGGGCTGAAGGGCTTGAGTGTGCCAAGACGTGCCAGAACTATGACCTGGAGTGCATGAGCACGGGCTGTGTCTCTGGCTGCCTCTGCCCCCGGGGCATGGTGAGTCACCAGGCACAGAGCTAGCGCCTGCCCTTCAGTTTTCCTGTAGGCAGGGATGAGTGAGGGGGCTGTGGAGCCGGAGAGAGGAAGAAGTGCTAAACAAGGATGGTAATGGAGGTGGTGCTGGTAATGGGGGCATGGAGGAGGGAGGCTCTTCTGTGGCAGAGTCAGCTGCCAAAGTCAGGGAGGGAGTTGTTAGGAAAATGCCTGGGGTTGAGCCTCATGGGATCTGACAAAAACAGAACTCAGCTTACAGGAGTGCCATAGGAAGCAAAGAATATCCAGAAAATACCTGCAAGTAAAAACAAGCATTTCCACTCTAATTTTCCCAGGGCTGCCTTCCATGCTATGATAATGGAGGGACACACATATATTTGCATATGATGTACATATATGTGTATAACCTTCTATTTCAAGAAAAGACATTGAGGTACCTGCCGTGTCACTAACAAGCCATGGGCCCAACAAGTCTCTTCCCCATCGCGAGCCTTGTTTTCTTCATCTGTAACGCGAGTCATGAGGTCTTTGCCAGCTCTTAACATTCTGTGACTCCAGTGCTGTGACTGAAAACAGGCATGGAGGCCACGCATCCAAGGCTGTGCCGGTTTGTGACTCTCTGGGTCCTGCGTGGATCTTCTGCTGCTGGTGGCGATGATCTGAGCATGCCTACTCCTCCTACTCTTCCTCTCCAGTCTAATCTTACGCCAGGGTTGTATTAATTAGATTATGCATACGTTATTCTTGTCACCCTGAAGAATGAAACTTCTGGATGTTTCTCTTTCAAATGCATCCTGTCTTCTTGTTTTCCCTGACCCCCATTCCTTATACTCAAAGTGAATGGTGAGGGGTTGGGGCAGGCCAGAATGGGAGAGGGTGGCTCTTGTGGAGGGGACTTAGTGATGCCCAGGACTCCGCTTGAGGGGCAGGGTCCTGGACTGTGGGACCTGTCAATATTCTGTAGAGGGAACGTGGACCAATTACCAGTGTCTCTCAGGAAGGCTGGGATTGCAGCATGTGAAGGACAGATGCTTTCTTTTCTATTTCCCCTTCAACTCTTTCTTCTCCCAAACAGAAAGACCAGCTCTTAGTAATTCTCCCCTCCTCTGCCTTAGCCTCTGAGGGTTTTGGAACTGTCTTTTCTGATGAGGAGAGCTAGCGATTGGCCAGTGAGCACCTTTGAACCGGAAGGGTTGTTTGGTGCCTTAGCCGAAGGTGGGCATCACGAAGGGTCTCTAAGGAGGGGAAACTCAGACCTGGGTAGGAACAAAAAATAGGAGAGGGCAGGGGAATCTTCCTTATTGCTCTTCTTATCCCTGGGGCCTCAGTTTCAGAGCTTTGGTGTGGGCGAGGCATAGATCATTGTTTATCATACTCAGCAAGAAAAGGAACATCACTCAGAGGACTGTGTCAGCATTGGAAATGCTTTGAAATGAACTTTTTTGTCATGAAGGAAAAAATACAGATAGGCTTAAATATTAATAACCACAATAATTGCATTATGATTCCAAATCCCAAGAGGAGAGTGAGACCTCTGTTGGCATTCCTGAAGCATTGGGCATGCGTTCTCAGGACAGCACTTGGATACCTGTCACATGACGAGGTGCCTCGCACTCCAACCACAGGGGATTATCAGCTCGCAAGTTCATATTGTGAGAGATTGGGTTATTTTCACAACTGCTTCATTAGGATGCCGGTGAATGTGCAAATTATTGAGGGCAGATTTGAGAGAGCAGAGAAGTCCGTGTGATTTATTAAGTGTGCGCAGTGTGCTGGCTGCAGCGCGGGTCACGTGTTCTTGGCCGTAAGACAAAGAAAATGGGGCTGGGCCTGGAAACACCCTGTTTGGGCCCATCTGATGGTGCCGATGTTACCCCCAGGGCGTTTCTCTGTCCAGCCTGTCCCATGTGAAGTGGCAGGGTTGTGGAATGCCACTAAGGGTTTGGGGAAGGGATCATGGGTTCTGCATTCTTCTGAGGACTGGAAAGGGGAGAGGGAACTGTCTTTTTTCCTGGGGGCAGATCTATGGAGAGCAGAAAGAGCACCGAGCAGGAATGCCGTGCAGAAGGCAGACCTGTCAGGCCAGGCTTCCCTGCTTTCCCACTGTGTGCTCTTGGACAGTCATTCAGTCTTTATCGGAAGCCCCATTACCTTTTGTGTTATGTTGACACTTAATTCCTGTTCTGCCTCTGTGATACATGGTTGTGGGCCCCAAGATGTGTGTGAAAGCACTTGAAAGCCAGAGAGTGCTACAGAATTGCAGGAATAGCTTGAATTGTTTTTATAACTATCCAAGGTTGTCTCAGAGGCTGCACCCATCAGTTCCTCCTGCTGTCCATACAAGATACCCGTGAAGGATGCTTTTTCTTAGATTTCCAATCTGTTGCGGACCCATGCTTTTGTAAATACAGTAAAAATGAATTCTCATAACAATAAAACAAAAAGCAATGACAACAGATAATATGATCCCACCCAATTAAAAAAATTTTCTTCTTTTAAAATATTTTTTTGAGATGGAGTTTAGCTCTGTCACATAGGCTGGAGTGCAGCGGCTCTATCTTGGCTCACTGCAACCTCTGCTTCCTGGTTCAAGCCATTCTCCTGCGTCAGCCTCCTGCGTAGGAATTACAGGTGTGCGCCACCACACCCAGCAAATTTTTGTATTTTTAGTAGAGATGGGGTTTCACCATGTTGGTCAGGCTGATTTTGAACTCAGGTGATCCGCCCACCTCGTCCTCCCAAAGTGCTGGGATTACCGGTGTGAACCACCACGCCCGACCTTAAAAAATATTTTCTTTCCTTTTTTTCATGATCCCCAAATCTAGACTCTTACCCCTCAGCTTTTATGACATATAGCAGACATGACATGACTCTGCCAAATTTCCCTAAGATTTTCTAAACACTTTCTCTCAGTTTCTGTGCTTACATCCTCACAGGCTGGCCTTGGCCCAGAGACTGCACTTTGAGTAGCTCTGTTCTCAGCCAAAGATGGTCTCTCCTCCTGTACGACGTCTCTCAGTGTCCACTGTATGCCCAGATGCATCTGCTTGAAAATACTGGGGGAAAAGAAAGGGCCCCTCTCTTTCTGATTTGTCCGAGGCCCTGCACCTGCTTAGAGCAGAAGTTTTCTGGTTGACCCCACAAGCTGCAGGCTCTATCTGCTCCTGCCATTGTGCAAAGAGCCTCATACTTCTAGGTTTGAATCCTGGCTCCTGGCATCTACTTAAGTGAGTGACAAGTCACTTAACATCTTGGTGTCTTAATTTTCTTATCTGTAAAGTTGGCTTTATGGGAGGTGCTTAGTGAGTGGTGGTTTTATTTTGAGACCAAGTCTTGCTCTGTTGCCCAGGCTACAGTATAGTGGCATAATCCTGGCTCACTGCAACCTCCGCCTCCCAGGTTCAAGCAGTTCTCCTGCCTCAGTCTCCCAAGTAGCTGGGATTACAGGTGCCCACCACCATGCCCGGCTAATTTTTGTATTTTTAGTAGAAACCGGGTTTCACCATGTTGGTCAGGCTGGTCTTGAACACCTGACCTCAGGTGATCCACCTGCCTCGGCCTCCCAAAGTGCTGGGATTACAGGCGTGAGCCATGGCGCTCGACCCCAATGATCACTATTATAGTAAGTTCATGGTGGAAAACTGTGAATCCTGCTGTGAACAGAGATGCTGCTGAGAATTAGTCAGCACACACCGGAGCAACTTTTTAGATCCCAGCGTTTACTTTCTGAGACCCACTGGATCGATAAAATGAGGAGGTTGTGCCAGAAGAACTCCCAAGCAGTTTAGAAATTGCTGGAGTGATGCTTGCCTGAAGTGTCCATCCCTTTAAGTTAGAATATTACCTGCTCCCACCACTAGGTGACAGCAAAGCACAACCCACTGCCCTGCTCACCCTTCCAGAGTCCGGCAGCAGTGGTAACTCCAGGACAGAGGAGAAGAAACCCTGAGCCAGGTCAAGGCTTCATAGTGGTGTAGTGGAAATTCCAGTCTGCTGACTCCGAGATCAGGGCTCCTCCAGTCTGAAACACTTAAGGCTCTGGTGGAAATGTACTACTGTTGGGGAGACGCTAACTTACCCGTTGAAACCTAGCAGTTACGCCTCCCAGACTGGTACCCGGGTCTGCCAGTATTAGGGGCCTCTTGGCAGTGAGAAGTGTGTTTATGTGCCAGATCCCAGGATGTCCAGTTTCCTCATTGGCCCCATATGAAAACCCAAACAGTCGGGCACTACTTTTTTTTTTTTTTTTTTTTTTTGAGATGGAGTCTTGCTCTGTCACCCAGGCTGGAGTGCAGTGCCACGATAACTCCAGGAGCATCACAGAGGTCCGAGGAGAAGAAACCCTGAGGCCCAATTGCAACCTCCGCCTTCTGGGTTCAAGCAATTCTCTTGCTTCAGCCTTCTGAGCAGCTGGGACTATAGGCATGTGCCACTATGCCCAGCTAGTTTTTATATTTTTAGTAGAGACGGGGCTTCACCATGTTGGTGAACCAGGCTGGTCTCGAACTCCTGACCTTGTGATCCACCAGCCTCAGCCTCCCAAAGTCCTTGGATTACAGGCATGAGCCACCACACCCTACCAGGCACCACTTCTTAAAGTTTAGAGCTTGGGTTCAGGGGTACACCCAGAGGCGGCCTCACAGGGGGGCATTGCACATTTTAAAAGGTCCAAGGAAGGGCTTGTTTCAGAAATATCTCCTACGTGCTCCACAATTTGTCACTCAGTCAGGCTTACTGAAATATAATAAGCAAAAAATTCATTTTGGTTAACACGCGAGAGGTTTAACAAAAGCGGAACTTTATAAGTCCTCATAGGAAGAATCCCCACACTCAGCAGGAGTTGTTTCCTCAGATTGCTCTCCTCCTAGCAAACTTCTGGCTGAATTCAGCTGTTTTGGCCTGAAAGTACTGATGGGGTAGGAGAATGAGTGAGGGGCAGTTGGAAGGTAAAAAAGATTTTGGGAAGTGGGTCACCATGGAGTTCATGTGTGGAGAGTTTGGGAATAATGGGGCCTTTTCAGAGAAGGTAGCAAAACCAGTTTTTTCCTACTTTATAATTTTTCTTGGACTGACCACCACAGAGGACCACGTTCTCAGCTTGAGCCCCTTCTGACTGAAGATGTCATGAGGTGATGAATGATGTGATGAGTATTTCTGCCATGCTTCCTTCTGAAGTCTTCAAGGGACATTCATAGACTTTATCTTAGTAGCCTTCTGGTGTCCCAAAGGGATTAACACCAGGCAGAGATGGTCCTCTTTGTTAACTGTGAGGTTTAAATGACTTGCCACAAAATTCGGTCAGGGACTGCTGCACTGGCCTGCCCCTCTTCTCTGCTCAGCTCCCCTCTGGGTTCCTTCCATCCCCTGAATCACCCCTTTATTTCCACGCCTTTCTACCTCCATGAATTTCTACCTCCCTGAATGTCTGTAACGCTCTGGGATTCTCTGGGTGTTTTTAGCTGGGCTGTTGTCACCTGCTCTTCTCTCCCAGGTCAGGAGCCTCATGCTGTGGCCTGGAATCCCTTTCCTCTCCTTTAAGGTTGTGTTTATCTCCTCTCCAGCTCTCTTATGGGCCTAACTAACACCACTGTGGCCTTCATAGCAGGCCTCATTTAGTATCAAGGTCCTATTTTAATATTGCTATCCATGAATTAATAATCTCCTCTTGCTAACATGAGTCAGGGCAGTGAGCAGCCAGGTGGTTTGCAGTGAGTGCTCAGAAGAAGGAGGAGGTGGCCGGGCGCAGTGACTCACACCTGTAATCCCAGCACTTTGGGAGGATGAGGCGGGCAGATCATGAGGTCAAGAGATTGAGACCATCCTGGGCAACATGATGAAACCCCATCTCTACTAAAAATACAAAAATTAGCTGGGTGCAGTGGCGCATGCCTGTAGTCCCTACTTGGGAGGCTGAGGCAGAAGAATCACTTGAATTTGGAGGTGGAGGTTGCAGTCAGCCGAGATTGTTCCACTGCACTCCAGCCTGGGGACAGAGTGAGACTCTGTCTCAAAAAAAATAAAAGGAGGAGGAGGAGGAGGTGGCGGCTGCAGTCATGAGTCATGGCATTGTTATCTCATGGCCGAGCTGGGACTTGAGTGTTCTGTCCACGGGAGTTGGACTGGGCTTCTATAGATCCACACCTGGGTGAAAGCAGGGACTCCCTGGGCCATGGATGCATGGTGGGTTGGCCCATGGGTTGAATAGCATGGTGAGAGGTAAAACCATGCAGCATGCAGACCGAGAGGCCCGGGAGTCCCCAACCCGCCTGCCCGAGGGTGCGGGGCAACACATGAGCTGCTGAGGTGAGGCGAGCCTGGCTCTGTTTGCTGGAGTCCATCCCTGCATCACTTCTGCCCCACTTGATATTTGCTACAAGGAGGCCCATTATCTGGTTTCCATTGACTGTAAGGTCCCACGCCGCCATCATTCTTATAGCAGCCGCTAGGTGGCAGGCCTCAGGCTTAAGTCAGAGCGGACAAAGCTGGGGGCTATGTGGAAATGAACCCTAATTGTGACAGAGGCTTTGAAGTCTCTGGTCTTTTTCAGCCCCTCCCAGCTCCTCCCAAGGTGCCATCTTTCCTCCTGGGCGCCTAAGGCCATTCTATCCCAAGAACAGTGGTTCTGGGAGGTAAGAGCTACGAAGAGTGGGATCCACCTGCTGCTGCTTCTCTGCACTGTCATTCTGCCCCATCAGCTGGGCATCCAGGGATGCAGGAACACCTCCTGAGGTTGGGTGAAGGTGGCATTAAGTAGAGGAGTATTCTTCCTATTTCCCCTACCCCCCAGCCCTCACACACATACTCACACACTCACATATGATTCTAGCCTGGGTCATTGAAAGCCCTTTGTTCAGCCCAAGATTGCCCAGTTCCTAAGGATTTGTCTAGTTCCAGGCCTGGGAGCTCAGGCTTATCTGGGTAGTGACTGGGTCTTGTGGAGCTGCAGCTGTCCAGACCAGAGGCTTCTCACCCTGCAGGTAGCTCTGGGGCCAAGGTGCCACAGTCCTTCACCTGGGGGTGACCCAGGCCTTTTGAGAGCCCTCAAGCCTAGGCCACACCAGGGCAGGCATCCAGGGCTGCCCCCTGGAGTCGGGACAGAAGCATGTCTGCATGTGGAGCTCAGAGTGGGTTTGGCTGACTCTTCCTGAGTCCACTGGGGTTGGTGGTTTTTAGTTCTCTTTTTCCCCCAGCCTCAATAGACCTGAGGAGTCCAGCAGGCTCACGTAAGTAGTTTCCCAAGGGGTGAGGACGGGGAAGTAAAGCTTACCCCGTGGAGAGTGAATCAGAATCCTGGAGACTGGGCCGGAGGGGGCCTGTGGCTTGGACCAGCCCCCAGACTCTGGTTTTGATCTATTCCTACCTATGCCCAACATTCAGCCCTCCCTTCCAGAGTATTAAGTACAGTGTACATTATCTTTAATTATGAACATAACACACGCTCATTGAAGAACATTTGGAAAAAAATTTTAAAACCAAAAAAGAAAATAAAACCCTCCCATTCCCCTATCCCAGCTCACCACCTGGAGGCAAATTCTATATTTCCTTCTAGTCTTTTGTGAAATATATATAAATTTGGAACCATATGTACGTACAGTTTTTCTTCCTATTTTTAAAGATTAACAGCGTAGGTATTTCTCATTTAAGATTCTTAAACCATTTAAGATTCTTCCAAAAGGACATTGTCATAGCACCACGGGATACTAGTGCCTGGTAATTCCTTAATGGATTTAGTCATTTTCCTATTCATTGTTTCCAGTGTTTTTGCAATGATAAATAATTCTCCAGTAATCTTTGTCCATAATTCTATTTCCCCTGGAGAAATCCTTTACTTGGGATGTCTGGGTGGAAGAATATGTGCATTTCAAGGCCTCTGGACATGATGTTTTGAAGTACCTTTGCGGAAGTGTCCAGGTTACAGTGCCCCAGCAGGGCACGAGAGGGCAGAGGGCAGTCAGTGTCTTTAGTTGATGGGCAGGAGCCGTGTAGATGGGAACCCATGTTTGCCAAGCCCCAGCCTGGGCATGGCCTCCCTGGCGTGGCCTGCGGTGGAAGCTGTCCTCCGGCTCAGCCCTGGTCCCGGTGCCTGTCCCATTGCTGGGCTTACCCATATGCTCGAGTCTCAGACCACCTTTCCCGGAGCAGGCTGGAGGAGGGCTTTAGATTGGTCACTGTGGCCTAAAGACTTTTGGATTCATTTCCCTTAGGTTCGGCATGAAAACAGATGTGTGGCCCTGGAAAGGTGTCCCTGCTTCCATCAGGGCAAGGAGTATGCCCCCGGAGAAACAGTGAAGATTGACTGCAACACTTGGTGAGGCTCTGTGAGGGCTGCCCTGGGGACCCAGGCCCTGTAGGGGGAGCGAGGGCACGTGTGGCCACGGGGCCTTCTGCACTTGCCTCCAGCTCCCTGTGGGAACTTGGTTACTCTCGGCCTTTCCTCTGTGCCTGTGTTTCTCCATCTGTAAAATGGGGAGAATCTTTCTCATCACCTGCGCCCATCCTGCACAGACACTGTTCAACAGGTTAGTACAGTATCCCTTAGCAGAAATGCTTGGGACCAGCATTGTTTTGGATTTTGGATTATTTTGGATTTTGAAATATTTGCATATACATAATGAGGTGTCTTAGGGATGGGACCTGAGTCTGAACATGACATTTATTTATGGTTCATAAATACCTTATGCACATAGCCTGAGGGTAATTTTATACAATTTTTTTTTTTGAGACGGACTCTTGCTCTGTCACCCAGGCTGGAGTACAGTGGAGTGATCTCAGCTCACTGCAACCTCCACCTCCCTGGTTCAAGCAATTCCCCTGCCTCAGCCTCCCGAGTAGCTGGAATTACAGGCAGGTGCCACCACGTCCGGCTAATGTTTTTGTATTTTTTCAGTAGAGATGAGGTTTCAACCTGTTGGCCAGACTGGTCTCAAACTCATGACCTCAGGCAATCCGCCCGTCTTGGCCTCCCAAAGTGCTGGGATGACAGGCATGAGCCACCATGCCCGACCTACACAATATTTTTAACGTTTGTGCATGAAACCAAGTTTGTGTTCAACCATCAGTAAGTAAAGGGTGTCACCCTCTCAGCCACCCACGTGGTGTCATGTTGGTGCTCTAAGTTTAGGGTTTCAGAACATTTTGGACTTCAGATTTTTGGATCAGGAATGCTCAACTTGTAATCTATTCAGGGAGATGGGCCCCAGGGAAGACAGGGACCTCGCCACACCAGTCATTGCATTTGTGGCCAAGCTGCCAGTGGGCACGGGGTCTGGAGGGTCGTTTCCTTGCAGGCCTTACACTGCCCATTGTGAGTGTGCTTGCAATGGCGTGGTTTGAGGCGAGGGTGGCTGGTTGCCTTCTCCCTTCTCCTTGGCCGTCCTACATGTAACCCCTCGCCCTGTTCACTCACCCTGCCTTTGACTTTGCGGCTGTGCACAGCCTTGGAAAGAGGCCCATTGGACAGAGGCAGAGAGGGCTGTCCCTTGTGCTTGAGGTCTGAGCTTACCACCTCTGATGCACAAGGAGGCTTCTTGATGTCAGCTCTGGTTACAGGTGGTAGCAGGGTGGGACACGTGGCAGTGGGCAGATCACTCTAGATTTTAGCATGTAGCTGTGAATATGTTAACATGTAGCTGTGCACACAGAACTGCTCCTTGCAGAAGTGCATGCATCATCACTCTTTTCCAGACTCTGGGCGTTCCCATTGTTTTGTCTGGCTTTTCCCATTAGCCTCAGGATTTCAACCTCAGTGTGTCTGTTTTACGGAGACCTGTGGCCAATCTCAGGTAGATGTGGCTTCCAGGGTGAGGCTGAGCGAATTCATATAGAAGGCCTAAAGAGCATCCAGGCCTTCTCCCTGGCTGCCTGGTTCACTTTGGACAACACTTTTCCTTCCTTGCCTCAGTTTCCCCCTTGTAGGGAGAGCAGCTAGGCTACCCTATAGCTCCTTGCTGGGCCCTGAGCTGGCCACTCCAGGCTGCAGATCCTCAAGATCCTGGGGCTTCCTGGAAGGTTGGGAGGCACCCGGAGTGTTCTGTGTTCCTTCATTGTCTCCATTGCCCAGATGGGCCCCTCAAACCCAAGGTGCCCAACTTGTCATATCTGCCATGACTGCTCCTAGTGTCTGTCGGGACCGGAAGTGGAACTGCACAGGCCATGTGTGTGACGCCACATGCTCGACGATCGGCATGGCCCACTACCTCACCTTCGACGGGCTCAAATACATGTTCCCCGGGGAGTGCCAGTACGTTCTGGTGCAGGTGAGAGGTGGGGACATGGGGAGAGGGTGCTGTCTCTCTCTAGGAGGGGCGGGAGGTGTGGCCTCCCACCTCCTCCTTGCAGGTCTGTCTGCAGAAAGAACTCTGGGGTCTGGCCTCTGCTGGACTATTTTCCAGTCCTTCACAGAAGTCCCTGAAGCGGTGGGGGACTTGAAACTCAAAATCGTTGTCCATTTTCCTTCTGCTCACCTGGAGACTTATAAAACAAGACAGAAGCTTGCTTGTTGATGAGGCTTAGTGTGGGAGAAGGGCTATTGGCAGTCGACGTCGGCGCTGATGTGGAATTAGAAAAAGGCGTCTGTTCCTTTTGCAGACACAGCCTCAGTCCGGGTGCATAGCTCAGGGAGTGGGTTGGGCTGGGATTTCAGCCCCACTCCCCTCCCTGCCAGCACCCTCTGCAGTGCACAGTCTGCAGGTCACAGGTGTTGTGCGGTGGCCCTGGACAGGGGAATGGTTGAAATGACCCCTGGAGTTTGTGTCCCACAGTATGGCTCTGTGGGATTCTCTGCCATTTTAATTTCTAACCTGGTACAATTTGGAATGGGAGAAGTGGGAGGATGGGACACAGGAAAGTCCTGCCCAGTGGATGAGAACCATCCCAGGAATCCTCACCCACCAGTGAGTGCGGCAGCAGCCCCTCCGCCTCCCACTCCCCACTGCGTGGATTCTTGTAAGTTTCTCTTGCTGGTTGACATCAAGTATGCAAGCAAGGAAGTAAGAGTGCTTTTCTCACCAGAGCCGAGGCGCTGATTTTGTGAGGCTTTAAACAAATATGGTCCCTCTGTCTCCATTCCCAGGAGGAGGGGGTGGGTGGGGGCTTGGCGTGGTCTGAATAGAAGACCACAAACCCATAGGAGCCCCAGCCCCAGAGGCCGAGTTGCAGGAGCTGGTGAGTCAGGTAGCATGGGTGACTGTGGACAAAACACCTTCGTAGAGCATTCTGGGGATGGGGTGGAGCCAGCAGCAGCCTCTGCAGTCCCCACCTCACATCCGGGCTGGCCCAGAGAGACAGGCAATGTGCTGGGGATACAGGGCGTGCAGACCAGGCAAGGAACCTGTGAGCCGGCGGTATGCACCTGCTAGAGCTTTCCCGCAGATTCTATATGGAAGTCTCCCAGCCTCAGCTACAAATGACGAGGCAGCACCAGCTTTGCAGAGCAACTACCTATCCAATTTCAAATCTGAACATCCAGGAAAAAACCATTAATTCAGTGCAATGAGAACCAGCTGGTCAGCATCTATCACTCCCAGCCCTCCCCGCCCAGGCCAGCTTTCCCAAGTGGACCAGTTTGAAAGACTCCCCTCTAAACGGTGCCCTGTGTGTGCGGCTTCTTTCCTCTCCCACAGCTGGTTCTGTTGTCTTCTGATGTGGTGTTCTGGGGCCCCTCCTCTTTCTGCTATCCTCCTTTGGGGAGTATCAGGACCTAACTCCCTCTCTTTCAGAAATCTCAGTTGATGATAAGAACAAATAAAACCCTCACACCCTGGTTTCCTCTTTTAACCTTCACCATCCATCAACCTTACACAAAGGCGTTTAACCTAACAATCTCATTAAGTTGAATGGAATCTTACAGAGGTGCAGACTGTGTGTGTTGTATGGACATATGTATGTATGTGTGTATGCATGTGCGTATACTTGAGCATGTGTGTGAGTGTATGTGTGTGTATGTGTATATGGCTGTATGTACTTGCATGTGTGAGTGTATGTGTCATGAGTATGGTGTGTGTGTGTTTATGTGTGTGTGCATATGTGAGTGTATGAGTGTATGACTACATGGGTGTGTATGTATGAGTGTAGGTATGTGCATGTGTGTGAGTGTATGTGCATACATGGGTGTGTGTGTGTGTGTGTATGTGTGTATGGGTGTGCATGTCAGAAAGGTAAGTGGTTTGTTTAGCATTACCAATAGGTGTCAGAATCAAGATTCATATCTTGTTTTTCTAAGTTGACCATTTAATCTTTTTTCCTATCATACCACAATGATAACCACCACGGAGGTGTTTGCTAGGAGGTATTTGCCAGGAACGTGTCCCCTTTTGCGTAATTTTCTGTGCAATTGACCAAGAAGGACCAGAGCTCCCTTATCCTCTCTACTGATCTCAAGCCGGTAGCCCAGGACCCGTGGAGCTGTGTCAAACCATCTTTGGTTCCATTTCTGGGCCAGCAGTTCAGAGGGATTCAACCAGAATTTAAAGCCACAAAATGCCCTGTGGTCAAACTATCCCAGTTATCTGGATGGGACTCTAGGCATGGGCTCCAGTGGGACGCAAATGGGCTCTAGGCAAGGCCTTTGAGCCTGATTCATCCATCAAAGCAGGCCACATGTCACCTTCCCTCCCTCCCCCTCCTTCTTCACCCCACCCCACTCACTGCAGGCACCTGGCTCATCTGTCATGAGTGAGGTTGACACACCTGGGCATTCACCTGGGCATATCCCCCGCCCCCCCAGGCACACACAGAGTCACGTAGGCACAGCCATGGACATGGCAACATCCTGCGACACATATTCAGAGGCCTGCCATGAAGAGATGCCAGTCTTCTGGTCTGGTGAGAGCCAGTAGGGATAATGGTCCTCTCCTGGCACGCCTCTTTCCCCAGGATTACTGCGGCAGCAACCCTGGGACCTTTCGGATCCTGGTGGGGAATGAGGGATGCAGCCAGCCCTCAGTGAAATGCAAGAAACGGGTCACCATCCTGGTGGAGGGAGGAGAGATCGAGCTGTTCGACGGGGAGGTAAGTGCAGCCTCCTCTACTCCACCCTCACGTCCCGCTTTGTGCATCTGTCACTTTCTAGGAACATTTTTCAAGCGTTCATTGAGAACTTGCGTGAATTGAATAATGCACAGCCATGAAAGAGGATGAGGTAGAGCTATTGCATCTGACTGTGACGTATTATTTTATGAGAAAAACAAGTGGCAGAACAATAGGGATGACACAATCCCATTTTAGTGACAGTGAAGAGTGTGTGTGAAAGATGTGTGCATGTGTCTTCACAAACTTGAGAAGAACCAATGCTCACCTCTGGAGTGGGGTAGGAACTGGAGGGTAGTGGGGCTCTGTGTGTGTGTGTGTGTGTGTGTGTGTGTGAGTGTGTGTGTGTGTGTGTGTGTGTGTATGAAATGATGATGTTATGGGATATGTGTCATTTACGTTTTTCTGTTCTTTTCAGAGAAACATTTTTTTTTTTTGAGATGGAGTCTCACTCTGTTGCCTAAGCTGGAGTGCAATGGTGAGATCTCGGCTCACTGCAACTTCCACCTCCAAGGTTCAAGCAATTCTCCTGCCTCAGCCTCCTGAGCAGCTGGGACTACAGGAGCACGCCACCATGCCCAGCTATTTTTTTCTATTTTTAGTAGAGACGGGGTTTTGCCATGTTGGCCAGGCTGGTCTCGAACTCCTAACCCTAGGTGATCTGCCCTCCTCAATCTCCCAAAGTGCTGGGATTACAGGCGTGAACCACCATGCCCGGCTGGATAAACATTTTTAAAGGAGCTCAAAGGAGGAGTAAACTGATTCAGTCCCCAGTGTACTAAGAGCTTAAGAAGTAGTTCTCAGGAGTGTAAACAAGGCTCCCTTAGGATATCTTATTTAAAACACGGATCCTGGGGTTCCATCCTGGGATTCTGAGTCAGTAGGTCTGGGTGAGGCCCAGGAACCTGCATTTAAAGTTGCAGGTCATCCCTAGGCCACAGTTTTGGTTCAGCTGCTCTGACTACATGTGGTGCTAGGAAGACCCAGGCTCTGGGCTCAAACCTGTTCTGGTGTCTTCATTTTCTCCCATGGCCTCAGCCTGCATCTCGGCCTTCTTCCAAATACCCACCACTGACATCAGGGGATGGGAGGTGAGTTCTTCACCATTATCGAAGAAAACTGCTTAGCAAGCGTGATGTATTAGCTGTGGGTCAGCAGTGCCGACTCCATTTCAAAGAACAGCTCTATTTAGGGCAGAGTGACAGTGATGACGTTGAACAGGAGGTGTGCAGGCACGTGAGGGATAGATTTGCGCATGTGATTAGGTCTGCATGGGATGTGTCACTGACGAGAGGACCTCTGCAAGTGGGTGATGGTGGTTCTCAGCCTCGGCCTCAGTCTGATGAATTGGAGAGTCCGCCATGCACGCTGAAATGGGCCTCGAGGGTGCAGCACTGGCGGGGACTGGGCCGAGTCAGGGGCTCAGGTCAGAGTCCTTCTTGAACCTGCAATATGTGATTCCTGGCAATAGCACTGAGCTACTTAGTTCCCTTTCCCTTCAGCTCTGCCTCCTGATGACAGTGGCTCTGGGGAGGGGGAGGTGGTGGGATACAGGAAAGGTGAGAGTCTACTGCTTGTTTTTATAGAGGAATAGATTTTTAAAAAATCGACTAGAGATGCTTAAAATCATTGCTGTGTTGAAAACCTATCGAGGGGACCACTGTTTGTTTAATGACCAGTCATCGATAAAACACCTTTTGTGGAGTGATGGATGGTTTCTTCTGCTCATTGGTTTTGTAGTACTTTAATTTCATAGTCGGGATTTTGCTGCTACCTCTGTTATCCTCTCTTGGTCACCGACGCCTGGAGAGTGGTGGTGAGATGGCCATGGACATGTCCTGGCATGGGGCTGGCCCTGCAGGGGTGCAGTGGCATGAGTGGTCCTGGAGGGTGGCGGTGCCTGCGCTCCTGGGCACAGGAGACAGGCGGGCAGGTGTGGAGTGGAGGGAGGATCTAGCTGTCGAGCCTGCCCTTCATCCTCCCGGATTTCTTGTTTTATCTTCCTCCAGGTGAACGTGAAGAGGCCCATGAAGGATGAGACTCACTTCGAGGTGGTGGAGTCTGGCCGGTACATCATTCTGCTGCTGGGCAAAGCCCTCTCTGTGGTCTGGGACCGCCACCTGAGCATCTCTGTGGTTCTGAAGCAGACATACCAGGTCAGTGGCTTCCTTGCTTCATCTTGTTGGGAACTTGGCCTTTGGAGCTTTTTCTGCTCCCTGAGTAGCAACCCATTGTCCCTCTCTGCTGTCCTGAGGGAAGGCGGCCCTCTAGACCAGCTGCCTTCCCCACACAAATTGGGCTATGGATGCAAAGCCTTAGAGTTAGTCTTTTACTGGGGCTAGCTGCATGTGGGAAGGATTGAGTGTGGCTCTGCACCGCAAACAACGTCTTGACTGGCCTTGCTAGGCATGCAGTTTATGTCCGCAAAAGAAGAAGATTAGACAATATCAACTTTTCTTAAGGTTTCTTACCCTAAAGAGGCAAACCAATGGTGCACAATATTATTATAACATTGCAGACTATTCTAGGGTGTTGCCTTACCATTGAGCCGTGGGCCAGCACGTTTTTGAGAGCTATTTGTAAAATTGCTAATAACCAACTTTTGAGAATGGTTCCACCATTTAGGGTCCAACGGTTGTTGGAACTGGAATGATTTCTCTAAGTGGCATGTATATGACATGTGGCTCTGTCTACTCTGGTGGCTGATTTAGTCAGGCAGGAATGGCTTCCACAACATCCCTGATAAGATCATCCATTTTCAGCTTGTACAAGCCAGTGAGGCTGCACTGCCCTCACTTCTCTGAGGCAGCCCATCTCCTTCCCAGAAAGCATTAACAAATCACTCATTCATTTATTCAACAAATACTTAAGTTCCTGTATGTGTCAAACACTGTCCTAGGGACTGTGGATACAGCAGGGGAAAAATCAGGTGTGTCTGTGTCAGTGTGTGTGTGTGTGTGTGTGTGTGAGTGTGGGTGTGGGTGTGTGTATGTGTCTTCCTTGTATTCGTTTTTTAATTGCTGCTATAACAAATCACCAAAAACTTGGTAGCTTAAAACAACAACACGAATTTATTATCTTGTGGTTCTGGAGGTCGGAAAGCTGAAATTGGTGGGAAGGGCTGCATTCCTTCTGGAGGCTCTGAGAGAGGTCCCTTTCCTTGCCTTTTCTGCATTCTGGAGGCTGCCTGCATTCTTGGCTTGTGGCCCCATCCTCCGTATTCAAAGTCAGCAGGGCAGCATCTTCCACTCTCTTTCTGTCTCTCTCTGCTTCTGTCTGTCACAGCACCTTTTGCACTCTGACCTCCTGCCTTCCTCTGATCGGACCCTGTGATGACATTCATCCCATGTGGATAATCAAGGGTAATCTCCTCATCTCAGGGGAGCTGCCGTTTTGCCTTCCATAACCCTAGGGCGGATTATATTCTAGCGGGAATGTTACTTTAGATAGTTTGGGCTGATGGGCCCTGTGAAGAGGGGACGTGAGAGCAGAATCTTTGGGGAAAGGAGGGAATGAGTCGTGCCAGTATCTGGGGAAGAGAGTTTAGGCAGATGGAGTGGCATGTGCCAAGGCCCTAAGGTGGTAGGAATCTGGAGCCATTGTACGAGGAGGCCTGTGTAGCTGCAGAGGAGGGACTTGGGGGGAATGGTAGTTAATGAGGGGAGGGAGGGGCAGTAGCCACACCATGGGGGCTTCTAGGCCATGTGAAGATCGTTGGCCTTTTGCCCAACAGTGAGAACATTCTTCTTTTATGTTTCTCGGTAACTTACACCCCTTGTACCAAGCCAAATTCTGCTTATTGAAGCAAAATAGCATACATTTTTTTCTCTTTGTCTCAAGGCCAGGGCTGTAAATATGTTGTAAATGTATAGCACCTTTTCTTTTCCAGAGAAATATTTCCAGTTCTTTCTGTAGTTGTTTTGTTTTACTATTATTTTTAGTTGACACATAACTGTATGTATTTACTGGTGACAGTGTGATATTTCAATAACATGTTTAATGATCAAATTAGGGTCATTAGTATATCTAAGTGTAATGATCAAATCAGGGTAACTAGTATATCTATCTCCTCAAACATTTGCCATTTCTTTGTGTTGGAAACATTCAGAATCTGCTCTTCCAGCTACACGAAAACAGACAGAAAATTGTTGATAATCATAGTCACCCTGTGGTGCTACAGAACACTAGAACTTATCCCTCCTTTTTCCGTAGTTTTCACTTGGTTCTCGCTCATTAGTAACTGCTTTTTCAGAACTTGTTGTATGTTGAATACCATGATGGGTGAACATGGAGACAGGTGAGACGTATCTTCCTGTCTACATTTATGCTGTAGCAGAGTTCTGCCCCACCTGCTCTGAACAGGCTGCAGTTCTCCAGGCGAGGAGACTCACCTACCCAGAGTAAGGCAGTTCTATAACATTCTCTCCTCAGACCCCTCCACCTTCACTGGTGGGGCAGTGGAACTGGCCCCTCTCTCTGCTTCTACCCTTGTTGGGGAGGGTGATAGTTCTCACCGGTGATCCCAGGGCCAAGGCTGCCTGATTCCCGCCTCTGCCCTTGACTGACTATGTGACATGCGCAAGTTGTCTCTCTTTGTTTCTGTGGCTTTAAATAAAACAGGGTCAGCAAGGAAGCTCAGGAATAGGTCTTGGCAAGGGCAAGGCCTTGCTGCTCACCCTGGGCCTCCTCTGAGTCTCTGTCCTGCTTTTTGGCTCCTCCTCTTCTTCCTCAAATGCCCTCTGCCTCCAAGAACGTTCCTTTTTCTCCTGAGCCAGAGAGCATGTCCCTGGGGTTGACCATGCTCATCCCCTCAACCTGTCTCTCAAGGAGCAAGTGTGTGGCCTGTGTGGGAATTTTGATGGCATCCAGAACAATGACCTCACCAGCAGCAACCTCCAAGTGGAGGAAGACTCCGTGGACTTTGGGAACTCCTGGAAAGTGAGCTCGCAGTGTGCTGACACCAGAAAAGTACGTCTGGGATCTGTGTGGACAGAGCCGAAGAGCCTGCTTCCTGGAATGTCCCCTGTCCCCATTCTCATGGAAGGGGGGGTTGTGGGTGGTATGACCTTCAGGTGGCTGCAGGGCAGGGAGGAGGGTCCTTGGCTCTTTCTGGGCTGAGTAACCCCAGTTTGATCAGCCGATGGCTGGCCTGTCCCTTGCCTGGTTCCCAGGTACCTCTGGACTCATCCCCGGCTACCTGCCGTAACAACATCATGAAGCAGACGATGGTGGACTCCTCCTGTAGAATCCTCACCAGTGATATCTTCCAGGACTGCAACAAGCTGGTGAGGACCTTGAGGGTAGTGGGAAGCAGATGGCCCCAAGATGTGGCCCGGTGGTACAGACACGGAGTGTGACCTTCTAATGTGGACACCACCCTGGTGTCTTGGCATGCTCTGCACCAAGACACCACTTCAGTCTTTTCTTGGCTTTCAATCTGGGAAACGGAAAGTAAAATCCACAGTTTCTCAGGGAAGCAATGCCTGGAAAACATTTCCTTGTGCACGAGAAGTCACTCCCCTTGGCATGTGCCAGCGCCTCTCTTTCAGCCCCAGTCTCACGATGTGTTCCCTTATTTCAGTATCTTGTTTTCAACCCCAGAGCCAGACACTTCCTTTTCCTGTTGCTGCTGCATTTGTCCAGACCAAAAGGCCTTCCTCTCCTACCCCTCAAAAACCCTTTGGTGCCCATTTTTTGTCTCATAGAAATCTTTTCCAGCCTTAATTTTGGTAATTTTGAGTCCTTATTTTATGACTTATTTTTGTGTCTTGATCTCTGATGATAAGGAGGAATTTCCCAAAGTTAAGTGCAGTTGTCTCTTGCTCTGTTTGTCTCTCTCTCTCTGTCTGTCTCTCTCTCTCTGTCTCTCTCTCTCTCTTTTGAGATGGAGTCTTGCTCTGCCACCCAGGCTGGAGTGCAATGGCATGATCTCAGCTCAGTGCAACCCCCACCTCCTGGGTTCAAGCGATTCTCCTGCCTCAGCCTCCTGAGTAGCTGGGATTATAGGCATTTGCCACCATGCCCAGCTAATTTTTGTATTTTTAGTAGAGACGGGGTTTCTCCATGTTGGTCAGGCTGGTCTCGAACTCCTGACCTCTATGATCTACCTGCCTCGGCCTCCCAAAGTACGGGGATTACAGCTGTGAGCCAACATGCCTGGCCATAGTGCAGTTGTGTCTTATCTGCTGCATGTATGTGTGTACACACAAGTGGACATGGGCATGTACATGGGTATATGTGAATACGTGAGTCTGTGTACACACATAGCCATGCACACATACGTGCTGCTATGTAGCATCACCAATGTGGGAGAGACTGGCTGTAAACATGGATCTCAATTCTCTTTCTATGTATCCAATGATTTTCAGTCTCTGAGGACTCCAAAGGAAACTTATATTCCCTGGTTTGGTGGAAATCATGGGCATCTGAGGTGGAAGAGTGAGGACAGGGGAGGGGTTGGGGACATTGAGACTGTTGGAACGTCTTGGAAACAGTGATCCACTCGGTGTCTAAATTCATTTTCTATCATAACTACCCTGAAAACGTCCAGTGTGTGTAGGGGCGTATTTTGGGGATGAGGAAAGGTGGGAATGGGTTGAACTGGATTTGGGGTCGGAGTCTAGCTAGGCCCTGTTGTCTGGCATGCCTGCCACATAGCGCTGCAGTGAGGCAGCTGCACGGCCTGATGTATTTCCCCATTCTCTTTGCTGGATTGAGGCAAAGAAAGACAGTGACCAGTACGTGTGTGTGTTTGTGTTTTTGTAAAAACACCCCAATGCCCATGAGGCTAGGAGTGGGTTGTGAGGACAGACAGGTGGCTGAGCAGGGAGACAGGCAGAGGGACAAAGGGAATGTTCTTCTGGAAAATCCTCTGGCTCATTGTGTTCTGCAAAAGGCCAGCAAAACTGCTTTATTCAACTTTTCTTGCTGGAATCCAGATGAGAAACTAAGAATCTTGCCTTCCCACTCATTCCCTCCTTGAGACCATGAAGCTACATTTCTCTTTCTACCTGGACCCCCCTTATCCTTAAATTGACCATCCGAACGTTTGCACCCAGACCAAGAGCCAGAGTTCCTAACACCTGGCCATAGGCCTGGGCGACCTGAGGCTGTCTTTGCAGGTGGACCCCGAGCCATACCTGGATGCCTGCATTTATGACACCTGCTCCTGTGAGTCCATCGGGGACTGCACCTGTTTCTGTGATGCCATTGCTGCCTATGCCCACATGTGTGCCCAGCACGGCAAGGTGGTGACCTGGAGGACGGCCACATTGTGCCGTGAGTCCTGATGCCCTCATGTTCTCAGATGCTCTCCCTTCTTCCCATGTGTCTATGCTTTAAGACTTTGCAAGTGCAGGGGGGATACCTTCATGGGAGAGAGGCGACAGAGCGCTAGCATGGGGCTGGATGGCCAAGGGCTAAGGAAGGTTAAGGCATTGGCTGAGTAAGAAGTTCATCTTATGGGTGAGGCGGGACATGGATTCAAGGCATGAGTATGTGGAGACTTTTCTTTCTTCTGGAGAGATTCTGGCAGAATCTGGTGAATACTGATGAAAAGAAGGAAGTCAATTTATGTCTTTAATTAGGCACTATTAGATTTGCCAATATGAGTGATCAACTCATACATTCACGTCTATGGAGTCTTCCTTCCTTGGACGTAAGCAACTTAATGTTTTTATGTAGAAAGTTGGGCCAGGCACAGTGGCTCACACCTGTCATTCCAGCGTTTTGGGAGGCTGAGGCCGGAGGATCCCTTGAGCCCAGGAGTTCAAGACCAGCCTGGGCAACATAGCAAGACCCCCATCTCTACAAAAATAAAATAAGAAAAGAAATGAATTCTGATCCAGTAGATCCTGGTTTAGGTGCTTCAACAATCCAGAAGTCTCTAATATGGGTGATTCCTGTAGTCCCTTATGTCCTCAACATTATCTCCAGATACCCCCAGGCCATCACCACATGGGTCTGCAGTCCTGGGGCGTTTGTGCTCACAGCCTCGTCTCCTGTCTACACAGCTCAGAGCTGCGACGAGAGGAATCTCCGGGAGAATGGGTATGAGTGTGAGTGGCGCTATAACAGCTGTGCGCCTGCCTGTCGCGTCACGTGCCAGCACCCTGAGCCGCTGGCCTGCCCTGTGCAGTGTGTGGAGGGCTGCCACGCCCACTGCCCTCCAGGTGAGGCCTCTATCCCTGGGGGTCGGGCTGGTGGGATCGGACAGGGATGGATGGAAAGTGCTTTTCAGTCTCGCTTCATCTCAGCCTCCATCCGCTGCACCTCATCTCTGACCTGCAGCCCTGCACCAGGTTCTGTCTCCATGGGTCCTTTCATCAGAGCCAGACCAGCAGTGACTTTTGTCAAGTCGAGCTCCTCCAAAATGCTTTTCTGTGCCTATTTATGGGATTATCATCTAGAGTAGCCCCTGCTGATAGAACTTTCTGCAGTGGGGGAATGTTCTATTGAAGGTTACTGTGGCGAGTGTGTCTGAGCAACTGAAGTTTTGAATTTTATTGAATTTTACTTAATTTAAGTGAAATAACCACATGTAGTTTGTGACTGTCATATGGCATGGCACAGCTCTAGAGTTACAGAAGGCGTTATTCAGAAGGGTGGAAAGAGCCCTATAGATAAGATTTCATTTGTCCTGAGGCCTGGGGAGGTGAGGTAGGGTGAAGAAATCCCCCCTTCCAGTTTGGCAGAGGGATCAATCAAGGCACAAGGAGGAAAGATGCTTCCTGAGTGGCGGGGGTGACCTCCTAGGGGCGTGAGCAGGAGGAGTTGGCTTCTAGGGCAGACTTTTTTAGTTAAAATTGAGGCTTCCTTGTGGGAAAGGGGAGCGTTTTGGTTCCTAATGAGAGCTTTCTTGTGCAGGGAAAATCCTGGATGAACTTTTGCAGACCTGCATCAACCTTGAAGACTGTCCCGTGTGTGAAGTGGCTGGCCGGCGTTTAGCCTCAGGAAAGAAAGTCACCTTGAATCCCAGTGACCCTGAGCACTGCCAGATTTGGTAAAACAGATTCCTGGGTTGTTTGAAGTGATGGGTCTTACTAGGTTTTGGGTAAAAAGTCCTCTCAACGTGAGTCGAGAGATTGAGTTTATTATATTTGTTTATTTATTTAATTCATTATTTAGTATAGTTTACTGCTTTGTTTGTTCCTGGAGTTTGCTACTTTTTCTTTAGGCATGGACTAGACTGCTTCCTCCACATGTATTTCTTACTAGGTTTTTAAGTCCCAAGAGGTTTTTGCTTTTGTCACTGAAGGCGAAGTATGGTCACTTATTGTCCTTGTAGGTTATGGCTAGTCTGAGTACAGGTGTCTATAAAAATCAGATTTCTTTTTTGAGATGGAGTCTCGCTGTCTCCCAGGCTGGAGTGGCGCGATCTTGGCTTGCTGCAACCTCTGCCTCTTGGGTTCAAGTGATTCTACTGCCTCAGCCTCCCGGCGCCCCCATACCTGGCTAATTTTTTGTATTTTTAGTGGAGACAGAGTTTCACTGTGTTAGTAAGATGGTCTCGATATCCTGACCTTGTGATCTGCCTGCTGTGGCCTCCCAAAGTGCTGGGATTACAGGCGTGAGCCACCGCGCCTGGCCAAAAAATTAGATTTCTCTTTTACTGGAGGTGGAGACTCAAGAGAGGAAAGTGAGGTGGACCCCAGGGCCCTCAGGGTAACAGGAACATAGTGGGGGCCATAGGCAGGTTGCAGGGTGTGGCTTTCATCGTGAGGACGGAAGGTGTTTGTTGCTGTCACCCTGAGTTCTCACTGGACTTGCCTCTGGGAAACTGGCCTTTTGGGAGGCGAGGAGGCCTTAGGGTGAGCTCTGAGCCTTCTGACGTCCTGCCCACAAGTAGGGAACATTTATTAAAATCTTGATCTATTCAACACCACTCCCAGACACTGATCAAGCCTTCTGGGAACTTTAACTTGAGAACGTAAATTCTCTGGGGTGGGGCTATGGCCACAGCTGCCAGAGTCAGATCCTGCCTCCACCATCTGTACAAACAAGAGCGCACACTACCTGGGGTGAGTTTTCTAGCAAACACAGGAAACTAGAAAGTATGTCACTCACGCACCGTTAACCTGGGATTGAAGCAATAAATCTCGTGGATGACAGGAAGGAGGAATTAACTTCCTAGTAAGATTCTCCCTGTGCACAGTCTGTATGCCGAAATAGGGACTCTAGGGAGCAAAGGATGGGGTGATTCTCATGCCGGCTTGGGGTTCTGTGCCAAAAGGGCATGAGAGCTTCCAGCCCTCTCCCCACCTCCTTCACTGGTACACGGGCAGAAGCAGCTGCCACGGTGCATACTGAAGCTGCAAGCAGTGTGTGGATAGTAGTCCCACATAGCAGGCTGGGGGCATCGCCTGGCGTCAAGCCACAGGGGGACACTTCCCAGGCTCAGGGCACTGCCGCCTTGTTGGCTTTACTGGGGGGTACTGGAGGCCAGGTTCCTCCAAGACTGAGGGTTCGCAGAGGAGATGGTCCTGGTGCATGTTGGTCTCCACCACAGGGCCACTTGACTTCACCTGCGGTCTGGTGGGTCTTGCCACTTTCCAGGACACTGGCAAAAAGGTGATGTTACCAGCAGAACCTGGAAATTTGGCCTGGTAGCATAGGAATTTGCGTGTGGGGGGCCACTGCTCTGCTACAGTCTTGTGGTGTGTGCTTGAGGCCGGGCACAGAGCCTGGCCGGTAGCTGCACATGAGAGGTGCTCTACCCCATGTCTGCTGGAGGAACGAGTGAATGTCTTTTCCTAGGCCTAACACCTTGGGGACTCCTGTCTGCTACTCCCAAATAATTTATTCTTCCAGATAAATCTGGGGTTTTGAATTTTTATTCATCTTGCCACAATGTTTTTGCTCCAGTTTTTTCTCTCTTTCTTAGGGCCCAACATATTAAACATATGTTAAAACTCATACAAGTTACGTTCTGTTAGAATATGTACTGTAAAGCATTTATCTTCGAGAGAACATTGACAAGCACAGGGTAGCGTTCACATTTCAGTAACAGTTGTTCTTGGAGACTCTTGTAAGAAGGCTTGGATTATAATTAAGTATTCATGTTGCTAAAGATGTAGGTTGAAAAGAAATGAGCTTTGATTGGCTGGGTGCATGGCCTAGAGTAACATTTGTTTTTTTCATATCTTAGGACGGGCTAAAGCTTTGGTTTCTAGAATTGAAGGAAGTCTACTCTGTGTGTGTTTTGGAGGGTGGCATGCTATTTGGGGACTGATGTTAAATAGTGACATCTCACTTGGATGTGGAATGGTCCATGGGCTCTCAAGTTTAGATGGAAAACGCAGGAGACTCTATGGGAATGTGGAAGTGGTCCTACACTGCAGGGCTCAGAAGTGTCCATAGGTTCTTCCTGAACCATTTCAATTTCTTTGCTTTTTGCTGCAGCCACTGTGATGGCGTCAACCTCACCTGTGAAGCCTGCCAGGAGCCGGGAGGCCTGGTGATGCCTCCCACAGATGCCCCGGTGAGCCCCACCACTCCATACGTGGAGGACGTCTCGGAAGCGCCTTTGCATGACTTCTACTGCAGCAAGCTACTGGACCTGGTCTTCCTGCTGGATGGCTCCTCCAGGCTGTCCGAGGCTGAATTCGAAGTGCTGAAGGCCTTTGTGGTGGACATGATGGAGCGGCTGCGCATCTCCCAGAAGTGGGTCCGCGTGGCTGTGGTGGAGTACCACGACGGCTCCCACGCCTACATCGGGCTCAAGGACCGGAAGCGACCGTCAGAGCTGCGGCGCATTGCCAGCCAGGTGAAGTATGCGGGCAGCCAGGTGGCCTCCACCAGCGAGGTCTTGAAATACACACTGTTCCAGATCTTCGGCAAGATCGACCGCCCTGAAGCCTCCCGCATCATCCTGCTCCTGATGGCCAGCCAGGAGCCCCAGCGGATGTCGCGGAACTTTGTCCGCTACGTCCAGGGCCTGAAGAAGAAGAAGGTCATCGTGATCCCGGTGGGCATTGGGCCCCATGCCAACCTCAAGCAGATCCGCCTCATTGAGAAACAGGCCCCTGAGAACAAGGCCTTCGTGCTGAGTGGTGTGGATGAGCTGGAGCAGCAAAGGGACGAGATTGTTAGCTACCTTTGCGACCTTGCCCCTGAAGCCCCTCCCCCTACCGTACCCCCCCATATGGCACAAGTCACCGTGGCCACAGGACTCTTGGAGGTTTCGCCCCTGGGGAAATCCAAGAGGAAATCCATGGTTCTGGATGTGGCGTTTGTCCTGGAAGGATCGGACAAAATTGGTGAAGCTGACTTCAACAGGACCAGGGAGTTCATGGAGGAGGTGATTCAACGGATGGATGTGGGCCAGGATGGCATCCACATCACGGTGCTGCAGTACTCCTACACGGTGACCGTGGAGTACCCCTTCAGCGAGGCACAGTCCAAAAGGGACATCTTGCAGCGGGTGCGAGAGATTCGCTACCAGGGTGGCAACAGGACCAACACTGGGCTGGCCCTGCAGCACCTCTCCGAGCACAGCTTCTTGGTCAGCCAGGGTGACCGGGAGCAGGCGCCCAACCTGGTCTACATGGTCACCGGAAATCCTGCCTCTGATGAGATCAAGAGGTTGCCTGGAGACATCCAGGTGGTGCCCATTGGAGTGGGCCCTCATGCCAACGTGCAGGAGCTGGAGAGGATCGGCTGGCCCAATGCCCCCATCCTCATCCAGGACTTTGAGACACTCCCCCGAGAGGCTCCTGACCTGGTGCTGCAGAGGTGCTGCTCTGGAGAGGGGCTGCAGATCCCCACCCTTGCCCCTGCCCCTGGTACGTTGGCGCCTTGTGTGCAGGTGGGAGGGCTGGGCGAGGGCTGGCGTCGCCTTGGGCCATGCATCTGCCGAGATATGACTAGGGTTCTAATCCTGGCTTCCCTGCTCTGTGCCCTTGGTTGAACCTTGCCTTCAAAGGGCCTGTGTTTCTTCACCTCCCTGGCAGGGAGGTGCAACGTGATTTTCTCTTGGGGGAAGATCTTTTCTTATTGTGTGTGCTTATATAAATTCAGAGGTAATGCAAGCCTTTTGTTAACATTTAAGTAATACCAGTAAGGAGTAAAAAAACAAATGCAAGTTTTACTTTATCACACAGCCTCTTTCCCACCCAATTCCACCCTCTGCCTCCAAGGTAACCTCTGTTAAAGCTGGTGACGATAAGCTCCCTTTTGACCACACTGGGTAGGTGGAATTATTCTGAGTAGCTGGCGTTCTTCAAGGCGAGACCAGGAGGTCAGGTGCCAACAGCAGGCACAGTCTTCAGATTCTGGAGTCAGACTGCCTTAGTTTGAGTCTTGTCTCTGCCACTTGCTAGCTGGATAATTTTGGGCAAGTACCTAAACTCTGTGTTTATCAGTCTCCTCAACTGTAAAATGAGGATAATAATAGTACCTACGTGCTTAAAACAGTATTTGGCACATGACAAGTGCTCAAAAAAAAATGCATGCTCTCACTGCTGTTATTACTACATTTACTGACACTGGCATCTAATCCCTTCCTAGTTCCTGAACATCTTTATGCGGTGTGTTTGTGACCATCCCAGAATTGAATCACTAGCCGTTTTTTTTTTTTAAGATGGAATTTCACTCTTGCTGCCCAGCTGGAGTGCAATGGCATGATCTCAGCTCACCACAACCTCCGTTTCTCAGGATCAAGAGATTCTCCTGCCTCAGCTTCCTGAGTAGCTGGGATTATAGGCATGCGCCACTACGCCTGGCTAATTTTGTATTTTTAGTAGAGACAGGTTTCTCCATGTTGGTCAGGCTGGTCTCAAACTCCCAACCTCACGTGATCCATCTGCTTTGGCTTCCCGGAGTGCTGGGATTACAGGCGTGAGCCACCACACCTGGTCTATAACTAGTCTTCTTTTAGTATCTCTTGAGTCTCATACGTGTTAGTGCTTTTGTTTCTTTTTGTTTTTAATCAGAACCACAGATTTATTTCAGTTCTTGTAATATTTCTGCTGAGGAAAACAACAATTACATCATTTTATCAAATCTCAGATGTGCTCAGACACTAACAGGAGCACTGGGCATTTACAGCTGGAATAGTCACAGTATGTTCACCTGCCCTGCAAGACCTGAGGACGCAGCAGCTCATTGTTCAGGGAGAGGCTGCCGTTCCGTTTCCTTTTGTAGTTTCTCTATATTGCCAGGCCAGTATTTTACTCAATTCTAGAAGAGTGGCAGCTCGCTGTTACCAAGAAGTCCATGCCTGCTACTTTTATTTGTAGGCATTTAAACTTCCTTTGGGTAGAATTGGAGTCTTCCCAATGTCTCCAAACCTGAGATAGCCAGGCCCCGGGAACTCCACCTCCCCCATCCCCTCCTCCCTGGCCCACGTTGTCCTTGCACTCATGAAGGCGCCCTCCCCTTGGTGTGCCACGTGGTCAGCATGCCCCGCAGATCCTATTGGATGTCAGGCTGTAGGCCTGGTGGCCACTGTCCCCACTGGCACCTGTGTGCTCACCTTCCTGGTTTTCTTTGTAGATTGCAGCCAGCCCCTGGACGTGGTCCTTCTCCTGGATGGCTCCTCCAGTTCTCCAGCTTCTTATTTTGATGAAATGAAGAGTTTTGCCAAGGCTTTCATTTCAAAAGCCAAGTTAGGTGAGTGTGGGAGGCACCTGAAGCAGCAGGTGACCAAGAGGATCTTTTGGGGGCTCAACTTGATTCAAAATAATTCCCATTTTCTCTTTCCGTTTAGGGCCTCATCTCACTAGGGTGTCAGTTCTCCAGTACGGAAGCATCACCACCATTGATGTGCCATGGAATGTGGCCATGGAGAAAGCCCATTTGCTGAGCCTCGTGGATGTCATGCAGCGGGAGGGAGGCCCCAGCCAAATCGGTAACGTTGGTGCCACGGGCTGGAGGCAGGACCTGCATTCTGGTCCCAATTTTTGGCATAAGTGACTGTGTGACCTTGGCCAGTCACTTTGCCCCTTGGCCTTAGTTTCTTCTCCTGGAAAGTGAGGGGCTAGATGCTCTTCCAAGTCTCTTCCAGATCTCAACTGGGTGTTCCTCAGAGTCTCTGAGTCATTCAGCTTTTGAGTGACTTAAGGATCCAACGTGAGATAGGGTGTCCAGCTGCAGTCAATGCTGACTTGGCGTGATATCTTCTCCATCCTCAGGGAATGCTTTGGACTTTGCTGTGCGATACTTGACTTCCGAAGTGCATGGTGCCAGGCCGGGAGCCTCAAAGGCGGTGGTCATCCTGGTCACGGATGTCTCCGTGGATTCAGTGGGTGCAGCAGCTGATGCCGCCAGAGCCAACAGTAAGAATCTGGTGTACAATCCTCAATTCAGGACAGCAAGACTTCAGAAATGATAAAGGATTAAAAGTGGGCTGGGGTTACTTTTGGATGTTGTGGCTGATATTAAATATGCTCAGTACCCACCTCTGGCCTGGTTTCAGACAGCAGGAAATTATCCAGTCACTATGTGATATGGAAACCAAGCAAGAGTAAGTGTGTGTTGATCCTATATCTTTATAACCTTTAATTATAACCTTTAATTTCTCCACATTTTTCCCTTTGTGTCCAGGGGTGATCATACCTCTATGCCCTTTCTTTCTAAAGTAGGATTCATGGTCTCTTACTAAAACGCCATGTCTGAGGCCAGAGTGATTCACTCTGGGGCCTTGAGAACCAGTGGGGGCCTTCATGTGTTCAGAGTTCTTTTCCCGGTACCAGGCTAATGGGCTTGGCAGTGTCGAATGGATAAGAGACAAAGGATCATGCCATAAGAAAGGGAAGGATCCAGATGTCCAGCCTTGTGCTCCATAAGAACATCTGTTTAGCATATTCTTAATATCAGCAGGATGTGAGCTGGGACAGGTGGTAGAGTCTAAGGGACCACCTTCCAGCTGAGGGAGGTCTGGGTGAATAGAGTGACACTGAGTCCCCTCGTGAGCTCCTGGAAAACTGTTTATCTTTCAGAACCCTGCCTGGGAGTTCTGTCAGAACCCTGTCTTTTCTCTGCCGTCTTCCTGATGTTCTTCCTGAGAAAGTTATTTGCTCCGTTCTCTGTGCCACATATGAGCTACTCAAAATGTGCAAAGCACATTGTATTATATTTGTAACATATCTGTTCCTTGCAAAAAACTAAGAATTCTTTGAAGGCAAGGGAAGATCTTGCTTATTTTTGTATCAACTGTGTATGATGCACAAAATAGGTGACCATTTAACCTTTGTTGAATGAATGAATGTGACATGTTTGTGAAATCTGTTTTTTTTTTTTTTTTTTTTGAGATAGATTTTTGCTATTGTAGCCCAGGCAATGGCACGATCTTGGCCCGCCGCAACCTCTGCCTCCCAGGTTCAAGCAATTCTCCTACCTCAGCCTCACGAGTAGCCGGAGTTACAGGCATGCGCCACTATGCCTGGCTAATTTTTTGTGTTTTTAGTAGAGACAGGGTTTCTCCATGTTGGTCAGGGTGGTCTCGAACTCCCAACCTCAGGTGATCTGCCCGTCTGGGAGTCCCAAAGTGCTGGGATTACAGGTGTGAGCTGCCGCGCCCGGCCTTGAGGGTAAAGGACACTAAAAGGGAAAGGGTATATATTTGGATGATATGACAAACTTACAAGAGCTGAAAAGTTGCTAGTGGAAAATACTCTCCGACATGAAGCACACTGCAAATACCTAGAACTTTCTAGAGAACTGAATTGAGGAATTTCAGGATGGAGATTTTTCTCCTTTAGCATCAAGAATTGAAAGAAAGATTTTCATCTGGAAAGGAGGCAGTTGTGGTCTGGAGGAAGCAGACATGATCCAGAGCAACTCATTTAACTGTCCACAGCCTGTTTCTCCTGTGTAAATGAGCATGCGCATTCTCCAGGCTCAGCCCTGTGATATTTTCTCTTCTTTTCTTTTGGTTTTTTGAGACTGAGTCTTGCTCTGTCCCCCAGGCTGGAGTGCAGTGGTGTCATCGCAATCTCTGCCTCCTAGATTCAAGCAGTTATCTTCCTGAGTGGCTGGGACTACAGGTGCACACCACAACGTCCTGCTAATTGTTTGTATTTTAGTAGACTGGGGTTCACCGTGTTGCCCAGGCTGGTCTTGAACTCCTGAACCAAGGCAACCCACCCGCCTCGGCCTCCCAAAGTGCTGGGATTACAGGCCTGAGCCACCGCGCCTGGCCCTTTTCTCTTCGTACATACACCCCCTTGATGGTTTAGTTCAGTGTCATGGGTCTAAATACATTTATACATCTCTGACTTTGAAATTTGTATCTCTAGCCTTAACCTTTCACCTCAACTCAGCTTGCATGTTTTAACAGCCAATTTAACTAAACTGATTTTCACACCCGTCTTTCTCATCTTAGAAAATGGCAATTCCAGCCTTCCAGTTGTTCAGTTCAAAAAGCTCAGCATCCTTGATTCTTCTTTTTTTTGTTCCTGATACCTCCATGCAAGCTCCATCTTCAAAATACATTGAGAGTCACACCACTCCACACCATGTCCACCAGGGTCACCTCAATCCAAGTCTCCATGATCTGTTACCTGGACTATTGAAATAGCTGTCTAACTGAAGCCCAGCTTCCACCTTTGTCCCCTGCAGTTCATTCTCAGCACAGCCGTTGCAGCGGCCCTTTAAAATCAGTCAGCTCCTGTCCCTCTGCTCTGTGGTCTTGGCTGGCCTTGTTTCATTCACAGAACATGGGGAGTCCTTACCATGGCCAGTGGAGCATTGACTGATCCATGCTCGTTCCCTCTCTTGCTTGTCCCTCTCTCTCCAGCCCCCAGGAGCGTGTAGTCACACTTCTGCTCTGGGGCCTTTGCACTCACTGTTCTCTCTGCTTGGGATGTCCCTCCCTCAGACATCTTCTTGGCTCCTTCCATCCTTACATCAGGCCTCTGCTCAGATGCCATCTTTTCACCAAACACTCTCTAGCCACCACAGATGCAACAGTAACCCACAACTCAGCCCTGGGCATTCCCATCCTTCTTATCTCATTTTGTTTCTTCCTCTTTTCTTTTCTTTCTGAGACAAAGTCTTGCTTTGTCACCCAGGCTGGAGTGCAGTGGTGTGATCTTGGCTCACTGCAACCTCCGCCTCCAGGACTCAAGTGATTCTCCTGCCTCAGCCTCCCGAGCAGCTGGGACTACAGGCTCGTGCCACCATGCCTGGATAATTTTTTGTATTTTTAGTAGAGACAGGGTTTCATCATGTTAGCTAGGATGGTCTCGATCTCCTGACCTTGTGATCTGCCTGCTTTGGCCTCCCAAAGTGCTGGGATTACAAGCCTGAGCCACTGCACCCGGCCACATTTTGTTTTTTTCCTAAGCATTTATCCACATCTGAAATTCTGTATATTTACTTGGTTTGTGTGTGTGTTGTCTATCTCTCCATGAGGACAGGAGACAGGGAGAGACTTCATATTCTTGGTTCACTGCTGTATCCTTGTTGCTTGCAATAGTATCTGACACAGAGTACCAGCTCATTAATACCTGTTGACTGAATATCTTCCTCATAGCGCTGGTATATGTGACCAGCTTGGAAAACAGGAGGCTGTATTCAGTTGCTGGATATCATGTCAGGCCAGTCCATTTGGAGCCCACTTACCCACAGATCCTTTCTTGTCCCTTTGCGGACTCTAGGAGTGACAGTGTTCCCTATTGGAATTGGAGATCGGTACGATGCAGCCCAGCTAAGGATCTTGGCAGGCCCGGTGGCCGACTCCAACGTGGTGAGTCTCCAGCGAATCGAAGACCTCCCTACCATGGTCACCTTGGGCAATTCCTTCTTCCACAAACTGTGCTCTGGTGAGTCTTATAATACCTTTCTTACTCCTCTCAAAAAAACCCTCCAAAACAAACCCACCATAGAAACAAAAATACCATTCAAGAGACCCTGGGGTGCCCATGCGTAAGATTTGGCCTCGAATGGAGATTATGATATAGATCAGGACCTTTAAGTTTCTGTTTTTGGGAGGTGTATACCACAAACCTCCACGGGGCCAGCAGAAAGACTTCTGTGTATGGTCCTGTTTCCACTCCAATTGTTCATGTG
This sequence comes from Cacajao melanocephalus, assembly GCA_963573385.1. Taxonomy (NCBI): domain Eukaryota; kingdom Metazoa; phylum Chordata; class Mammalia; order Primates; family Pitheciidae; genus Cacajao; species Cacajao melanocephalus. The sequence continues at coordinate 79,726 of CAUYLG010070053.1, forward strand.
AACTTGGCAGAGAAAGCCCAGGCTTACTTGTGCAGAGGGATCTTGGACAAAAGAAACGGAAGATATAAGCAGGGAACCCCAGCGTCCCGTAGATCATGGTCTTTTTTCCCATAGCCCTAGACTCGCTCTCAACATGGGTATAAAGGGTTTTAGAAATACAATAACATGGAGACTCACATCAAAGTACCATAGTTTAGGTTGATTTTTGGTTAGAAACAAAAAAATATGCTTTGTTTTTTGAGCCTGGGTTTGTACATTTTCCCATTACTAGCTATAAGTCAAAACTTGCATGGTTACCGTCCTTCAGGGGAATAAGTCAATGCAAGTTTGCCCTTAAGGGCAATAACCCTATGTAAGTTTTGACTTATAGCTAATAATATTAACCGTATGGAGAGATGGCAGCTCTCCTGGTAGGAATCTTCAAGTAGATCTCTTTCAGGTTTCCAGTACCTGGCCTCATCCCCACTTTCCCCATCACTGGCAGTGATCTACATGCGAACCAAGAGAATGGCAGCTGTGGTTATTGTCATGTTATCACTGCTGTTGGCATCATAATTATTAACCGCAGAGCATGTCCGAAGAACCACAGGATGACCACCTCTTAGCCTTGCATCCCTATGTCTCCACTGTTAAACTCATTCAGATTCTTTTCAGAGTTAAGTTGACTTCAAAAACTAGACCAGGTTGCTTAAGCAGACGTTGTGAATGGTTTAGAATTTCTGGGTGATAGATGGGAACTAAGGTCTTATTTGTGTCTGTTGCAGGGTTTGTTAGGATTTGCATGGATGAGGATGGGAATGAGAAGAGGGTAAGTTCCTCTCCGTTGACTTTGAAAGAAAGATCAGAGATGTGTTTGGGGCTCTTTTTCCCACTGGTTAATTTTTCCTCCTTTGGTCTTAGGCCAGTTCTTCCTCTTACTATTATCCTGGTTTTTTTGGGATCCATGTGTACATCTTGTGTTTTGCTTCCTGTCTCATGTACAGGAGGCCTCCTTGCCTTGTAGGCCTGTGTTCAATACTAGGGGTCGGTTGTCCGGCAGATGGGCTTAGAGTTAGAGTACCTCATCGTATTCCCTGCCTGAATCTGCTGTCTTCTTCTTCAGCCTGGGGACGTCTGGACCTTGCCAGACCAGTGCCACACTGTGACTTGCCAGCCAGATGGCCAGACCTTGCTGAAGAGTCATCGGGTCAACTGTGACCGGGGGCCGAGGCCTGCATGCCCCAACAGCCAGTCTCCTGTTAAAGTGGAAGAAACATGTGGCTGCCGCTGGACCTGCCCCTGTGAGTCCTTTGCTTCTCCAACCTGCACAATGTCAAAGAGGCAGTGCTTTTAGCTTGGCTGTGCAGAAAAGCAGAGCAGACACCAACCAGCCCAGAAATGCCCTTTCCTTCCTTACTGCATTCGCAGTGCTACCTTCACTCACCTTCCTCCCTCCTGTGCTCTCTGGACATGCTTTCAGCCAGTCTCAGGGATGACTGCCCCTTTTCTCTGTCTTTGGAAGGCACTTCCCCAGATTATATATAACCAGAAGGAAGAATCGCTTTTCTGAGGTCAGTGTTCAGCTTGGCTGTTGGCAAGTCAACCTTTGGGAATCTGTGTATTCAGGGTATAGCAGTGAAAGTATAGCAGTGAGAGAGACACTCCCAGAAAACTCTCCAACCACACCGATAGCAACCGTGCATCACCAAGGTGGCCTGGATTGAGAGGAGGAAATATTTAAGTCCATCTCATGTACATTGTGGAGAGCATTTCATCCATGGGCTGGGTTAACCTTTTGTCTCATGTTTGGGAGAAATAACTTTATGGTGACCATAACTCAGTAGTGGATTGTAACTTTTCTGCTGAACAGACATAACTGGTGGGATGCAATCAAAACTGTATGTTATAGCTCACACTCCCTTTAGAATTTATTTAATGAGATAAATTTCCCTCTTGGTGTAGGTGAAAACTCCACAAGACCTTACATTGTTTCTGCTCATTTATGTTTATTCATAAAGAATTCTATAATTACTTTAAGTCATAAAACGAAGTCTCAATTGATAATTGGATGCCCACTCTTATGTAATAATTATAACTTTGAATTTGATTAGAGTTAAAACACCTCCTAGTCCCAATTTAGGCTGCCTACCTCTGGGAAAGAGGATATGGTCAGCTTTCTTCTGTACAAAGAGAGTATGTATGTCTCTTTGGAGAAATGTCTTTTCAAGTCCTTTGCTCATTTTTAAATTAGGTTATTTTATATTTTTTTGACTGCGTTGTATGCATTCCTAATATATTTTGGATATTAACCCTTTATCAAAAGCATGGTTTGCAAATATTTTCTTCCATTCTGTAGGCTGCCTTTTTATTCTGTTGATTGTTTCTTTTGCTGCACGGAAGCTTTTTAGTTTGACGTAGTCCCACTTGTCTATTTTTGCTTTTGTTGCCTTGTTTTTGGCAATGATATCCAAGAAATTGTCGCCAAGACCAATGTTGTAAAGTTCTTGTGTTTTCTTTTAGGAGTTTTATAATTTCAGGTTTTACGTTTCAGTGTTTAAATTTGATTTCGGGTTAACTTTGTGTGTGATATAAGATAAGGGTACAATTTCATTTTTTTTTCATGTGGGTAGGTCATTGTTAGTGTAGAGAGACAACTGGTCTTGTAAGTTGATTTTATATTCTGCAACTGAATTTGTTTCAGCAAATTTGTTTCAACTTTGCTGAATTTGCTAACAATTTTTTTGGTGAAATCTTTAGAGTTTTCTACATGTAAGATCATGTTATCTGCAAATAGAGATAATTTTACTTCTTTTCCAATGTAGGCGATTTTATATCTTCTTGATTAATTGCTAAGACTTCTTGTACCATGTTGAATAGAAGTGGTGAGAGTGGGCATCCTTGCCTTCTTCCTGATTAGAGAAAAAGCTTTTAGTTTTGCACTATTCAGTGTGATGTTATCTGTGGTATTTTCATAAATGGCTTTTATTTTGTTGAGGTAATTTCCTTCTATTCTTAGTTTATTGAATGTTTTAATCATGAAATGGTGTTTGAATTTTGACAAATGCTTTATCTGCATCTATTGAGATGATAGTATGATTTTAATCCTTTGTTCTGTTAATGCTATGTATCTCATTATTGATTTTTAGATGTTGAGCCATTCTCATATCTGAGGGATAAATCACACCCAGTCAGACTGTATGATCCTTTGATGGTGCTGTTGAATTCAGTTTGCTATCATTTTGTTGTGGATTGTTGCACCTATATTCACTAGGAATATTGACTTGTAGTTTTGTTTTTTAATGTAAAGGCTTTGTCTAGCTTTGGTATCAGAGTAATTCTGGCTTCATAAAGTAGGTTTCCCACTTCAGTGTTTTGGAAGAGTTTGAGAAAGATTGGCATTAATTACTCTTTAAATCTTTGGTAGAATTGTCCAGTGAAAGCATCTGAGCTCTTCTTTGTTGGGAGATTATGATTACTAATTTGATCTCCTTACTAATTGTGGGGCTGTTCAGATTTTCTGTTTCTTCGTCATTTAGTCCTGGTAGGTTGTATGTTTCAGGGATTTCTTTAGGTTATCCAATTTGTTAGTGTATAATGGTTCATAGTAGTCTCTTACAACCCTTTTTATTTCTGTGCCATCAATTGCAATATCTCCTCTTTTATTTCTGATTTTATTTATTTGAGTCTTCTCTTTTTGTCTTGGTTAATCTGGCTAAAGGTTTGTTAATTTTGTTGACCTTTAAAAAAACCAATTCTAAGTTTTGTTGCTATTTTGTACTCTGTATTTCATTTATTTTTCCTCAAATCTTTATTATTTCCTTCCTTCTGCTAACTTAAAGCTTAGTTTATTCATTTCCTAGTTCCTTATGTTGTAAAATTAGATTATTTGTTTGAGATCTTTTTTACTGTAGACATATACTGCTGTAAACTTTCCTCTTATTACTGCTTTTGCTGTTTCCCATAAGCTTTGCTATGTTGTGCTTTAGTTTTTGTTTTTCTCAAAATATTTTCTGATTTTTCTTTTGATTTCTTGAAAAACTCATTGGTTTTCAAGAGTGTTGCTTAATTGCCACATATTAGAGAACTTTCTGAAATTATTTCTATTAGCAGTGTCTCATGTTATTCTATTGTGGTCAGAAAAGATATTTGGCATGATTTTAATCTCTTTAAATTTGTTAAGATTCATTTTGTGGACTAGCATGTGACTTTTTCTGGAGACTGTTCTGTGTGTTTGAGAAGAATATATATTTTGCTGTTTTTGGGTAGAATGTTCTATATTTGTCTGATAGGCCCACTTGGGCCATAATGTTGTTTGAGTTCTCGGTTTCCTTATTGATCTTCTGTCAATAGATATTAAAATCTCTCACTATTATGTTGTTATATTTTTATCATCAGTTCTGTTAATATTTGCTTCACATTGTGTGCTTTAATGCTGGGTGCATATATATTTATAATTATTATATCTTCCTTGTGAATTAATGCATTGATCACTATATAATGTCTTTTCTTTGTCTCTTGTGACCATCTTTGGCTTAAAGTACATTTTGTCTAAGTATGGCTACCTGTGCTCTCTATTAGTTAACACTGGCATGAAATATCTTTTTCCATCTTCTCACTCTCAACCTATGTGCATCCTTAAACCTAAAGTGAGTCTCTTTTAGACAGCATACAGTTGGATCTTGTTTGTTTATGTATGTATGCATGTATGTATGTATTTAGATGGAGTCTGTCTCTGTTGCCCAGGCTGGAGTGCAGTGGCGTAATCTTGGCTTACTGCAACTTCCGCCTCTTAGGTTCAAGTGATTCTCCTGCCTCAGCCTTCCGAGTAGCTGGGACTACTGGTGCATGCCACCATGCCTGACTAATTTTTTGTATTTTTAGTAGAATGCAGTTTCACTGTGTTAGCCAGGATGGTCTCGATCTCCTGACCTCGTGATCTGCCCACTTCGGCCTCCCAAAATGCTGGGATTACAGGCGTGAGCCACCATGTCTGGCCCTTTTATTTTATTAAATTCATTTCAGCCACTTCATGGCTTTTGATTGAAGAGTTTATTCTATTTATGCTTAAAGTAACTACTGATAGGGAAGGACTTACTGTTGCCATTTTGGTAACTATTTTTGGTCTGTCTTGTAGCTTTTTAATCCCTCTTTTCTATTCTTGCTGCCCTTCTTTGTGTTTCATGGAATTTTTCTGGGGGGTAATGATGAGATTTGATTCCTTTCTCATTTCCTTTCCTGTATCTTCTATAGGTTTTTTTTTTTGTGGTTACCATGAAGCTTACATAAAACAGCCTATACTTATAACAGTCTATTCTAAGCTTATAACAACTTAATTTCAATTGCACACAAAAACTCTACTATTTTTCTGCCTCTCCCCTACTTTATGTTATTGATGTCACAAATTACATTTTTTAATGTTGTATATTCATTAACTGATTTTTATAGTGATAGTTATTTTTATAACTCTCTTATAAGTTCTATTCCAGAATTAAAAGATTTACACACTGCCATTACAGTATTAAAATATTCTATATTTGTTTACATATTTACCTTCACCAGGAACTTTATACTTTCATATGTTTTCATATTGCTGCCAGCATTCTTTTATTTCAACATGATGAACTCCCTTTAGTATTTCTTATAAGGCAGATATAGTGGTAATGAACTCTTTCAACTTTTGTTCACATGAAAAAGTCTTTATTTCCCCTCCATTTTCATTTTATTTATTTTATTTATTGTTTTGAGACTGAGTCTCACTTTATCACGCAGGCTGGAGTGCAGTGGCACAATCTTGGCTCACTGCAACCTCCAGCTCTGGGGTTCAAGCAACTCTCTGCCTCAGCCTCCTCAGTAGCTGGGATTACAGGTGCCCACCACCATGCGTGGCTAGCTTTTGTATTTTTAGTAGAGACAGGGTTTCACCGTGTTGGCCAGGCTGGTCTCAAACTCCTGACCTCAAGTGATCTGCCTGCCTCAGCCTCCCGAAGTGCTGGGATTACAGGCATGAGCCACCGCTCCTGGCCTCCCTTCCATTTTTGAAAGACAGTGTTTCTAGAGATAGTATTCTTGGCTGGCCATTGTTTTATTTTGAATATATCATCCAGCTCCCTTCTGGCTTGCAATATTACTGCTGAGAAATTTGTTAATAGTCTCATAATGGCCCCCTTTTATATGAAAAGTTGCTTTTCTCATGCTGCTTTCAAAATTCTCTTTTTATCTTTGACTTTCGACAAATCAATTATAATAATCTTGTAGCAGACTTCTTTAAATTCATTCTAGTTGGAGTGTTTTGGACTGCTTGATGCTCGATGTCTATTTTCTTCCCTAAATTTGTTCATTATTTCTACTTTCCATCGGGTTTTAACCTTATCCTTTATTTTAAATATTGGAACTATTAGTCCATTATCTGTGATATAGGTTGCAGTACTATTTATTGACATGTCAATATTTGCCCCTAGTGATGTGAGATAACACCTGAATCATATATTAAATTTACATATGTGCATGGGCTTATTTCTGAACTTTTTTTCTGATTCCACTTATTGTAAGCTCTTCACATACCAGAACTCCACTGTCTTAATTACCACACTGTCTTAATTAGAGGAAATACCTCTAATATTTTGTCATTAAAGGCTTTATAGTATGATTTAGTGTCTGGTAGGACTAGTACCTCCACATACTTTTATTCTAAAGTGTTTTCCAGGCTATTCTTTTATGTTGGTTTTTCCCATGTAAACTTTAGTGTCAACTTGTTTACCGCCATAAAAAGTTTGCTGGTATTTTTTATTGGAATTGCATTAAATTTGTACATTAACCTTATACATTAATTTAACTTGATACATTTAATTTAACTTTGGAAGAACTGGCATTTTAATGATGTTAAATCATCTTATCCGAGAACAACTATGTCCACTTATTCAAGCTGACTTGTTGTCTTCCAGAAGTGTTTTAGGGTTTATTCACTTGGGTTTTGCACATTTCTTGCTAAGTTCATTCCAAGTATTGAATCTTTTTTGTTGCTATTGTAAATGAGATTTTTTTCTTATCCATTATGTTCTTTACTTATTGTTTGTGTATATAAGGGGCATTGATATATGTATGTTAATTCCATATCCTATAGCTTTACTGAATTCCATTATTGTTGAGTTAGTTTAATCATGGATTTTCTAGGGTTTTCTGGGTATGATGGTGTATCATTTGAAAGTAGAATTGTTTTTCTTCTTCTTTGCCCATTTTTGTGCCTCCAATTAATTTCTCTTTCATAATTGCGCTAATAAACTTTTTAGTACAATGTTGAATAGTAGTGGAGTATGTTATTCCTGATTTTAGTGGAAATACCTCTAATATTTTGTCATTAAGATTCTGGCTTCAGGGCTGTATACACACACATACACACACACACCAGACACACACACACACACATACACACTATCATATATTTTATTATATTAAGTATCCCACAATTCTCATTTTTGAATTTTTTTTTTTTTTTTTTTTGTCAAGAATGGTTGTGGAATTTTAGTGTTGGCGAAGGCTTTTTCAGCATCTGTGGAGATAATCACTTGATTTTTTTCTTTAAGTATATTAATATGGTATATTATTTGAAGGAATTTCCTAATGTTGATCCCACTTGGTTATGCTTTGTTATTTTCATAATGTGATGTTGGATTCTGTTTGGTAATATTTTATTTAGTACATTGGTTTTGATATTCATAAGTATTTTTGGTCTGTAATTTTAAAATTATTTCTTTAGATTTTCAGTAACATATATGTATAACATAAAATATACCCTTTTAACTTTTCAATTATTTTTTTGAGACGGAGTCTCAAAAAAGCTTTCAAAATTCTCTTGCTGGAGTGCAGTGGCGCAATCTCGGCTCACTGTAACCTCTGCCTCCTGGGTTCAAGCGATTCTTCCTCCTCAGGCTCCCAAGTAGCTGAGACCACAGGTGCGTGCCACCATGCCCGGCTAATTTTTGTATTTTTAGTAGAGATGGGGTTTTACCATGTTGGGCAGGATGGTCTGGATCTCTTGACTTTGTGATCCGCCCACCTTGGCCTTCCAAAATGCTGGGATTACAGGCGTGAGTCACCGCGCCTGGCCTCTTTTAAGTATTTTTAAGTATATATCCAGTAACATTAAGTACACCCACATTGTGGTGCAACCATCACCACCATCCATTGTCAGAACTTCTTTTCCTCTTGTAAAACTGAAATGCTTTATTCATTAGGCCTCCAGCCCTTGGCAACCACATTTTATTTCTGTTTCTGTGAATGAGACCACTCTAAACACCTCCTTTGAGTGGAATCATACAGCATTTTTTCCTACTAGGACCGGCTTATTCCACTTAGCATAATTCTTCAAGGTTCATCCATGCTGTTGTCCTTTGTGTTTAGTTGATTTTTTTTTTGTAGTGAAACATTTTAACTCCCTTTTCCTTTCTTTTGTGTATATTCTATAGCTGTTTTCTTTATGGTTACCATGGGGATTACATTTGACATCCTAAAGTTATAGCGCTGTACTTTGAATTTATACCAGCTCAACTTCAGCAACATACAAAACTCAGCTCTTATACAGCTCTGTCCACACAGTGTTTCAGTTATTGATGTCATAAAGTCACATCTTTATATATTTTTTGTTCAAAAACATAGACTAATATATATAGTTAATGTATTAGTCTCTTAAATCTTTTAGAAAATAAAAGGTAAAGTTATAAACTAAAATGACAATAATATCCAGAATTTTTTGGGTTCCTTTTTACGATTTCAATTTCTTTATTGAATTTTCCATTCTGTTCATACATCATTTTCTTGATTTTGTCAACATCTTCTTTTAGCTCTTTGATAATTTTTAAGACAGTTGTTTTAAAATCTTTCTTTAGTAAGTCTACCATCTGGTCCTTCTCAGGGATAGTTTCTGTTGATTTACTACACAAGACAGATTCTGCCAGTGCTATTGTTGTCTAGGTGGGGAGACAGATTTTTGGTGCTTCTTCCTCCACCATCTTCCCTCTGTCTCCCACTCTGTCGGTGTTGTTGTTGTTGGGGGCTGGAATACTGTCTTAATCTAGTTTAGATGTCAGTGTTAAAACTTGTTTCATTAAACACTTCAAGAAGTTTTCTCTCATTTTCAATACTCTGGAACAATTTATGGAGCATCGGGACTATCAGGTCTTTGGAAGTTTAGGAAAATTTCCTTGTGAAATCATTTGGGGTTGGTATTTTGTTTTTTGTTTCTTTTTTTTTTTTGGTGGAGTAACTTTCTTTAATTCTTACTAACTTATTCTAATTCTTCCATGTAAATTGGTATGCTTAAGATTTGTCTTCTATCTACAGGAGTTAATTTTGGTAATCTTCATTTTCCTAGAAATTATCCATTTCATCTAGATTTTCAAATTTGTTGTATAGAGGTCTTCAAAATAGTCCTTTTTTTAAAATTGAAATTTTATTTATTTTTTTGTTATATCTATTCTAGGGTACAAGTAAAATTTTCACAGTAATCTTTTGTAGTATTACAAATTCTTTTTAAATAGTGATTTTCCTCTCTCATTTCTTAATTTATGTGCATGTCTATTATCTTTTTTTCTTGATCAAATTAACTCCTGATTTGTCTTTCTGGATTTTTTTAAAAATCAGGATTTCACTTTATTACATTTACTGTTTTTATATTGTCTACTTTATTGATTTCTGCTTTTATCCTTGCTATTTTATGATTTATTTCCTTGAATTTTCTTTTAGTTTACATTTTGTGCTTTTCTATTTCATTGGAACTGGTAATTTCATTCATTTCCATTGCTTTATTTTTATTGATAGATGTGTTTACTTTTATGAATTTTCCTCAGATCACTTTATATGTATCCCAATGATTCTGATATGTAGTATTTCTATTATCATTATTTTTAAAAGAAATTCTGTACTGTTGGTTTTTATTGCCCCTTTCACCCAGGATTTATATAATACATTAAAAAAATTTCCAAGTATAAAGATCTTTTTAAACAATAATTAGAATTTTTTAATCTTATTATGCTCTGACAAGACTATTTTTTTTTGAAAGAAAGAAAAAGAGAGGAAAGAAGGTGAGAGTGAAAGAAAGAAAAAAAGAATGTAAGAGAGAAAGAAGGAGGAAGAGAAAGAGAGAGAGAGAGAACGGGATTCTTGTTCTATTGCCCAGGCTAGAATGCAGTCTAAAAATGGGTATTAAAAACCTCTTTTATGCCAATAATTGTGTTTAACAATGGAGACAGGAAGGAATAAGAGATGAAAATAACAAACAAGCAGCCAA
>CAUYLG010070055.1:0-60261 GCA_963573385.1 Cacajao melanocephalus
TGCAAGTGTCCAGGAATTTATCCATTTCTTCCAGGTTTACTAGTTTGTGTGCATAAAGTTGTTTGTAGTAATCTCTGATGGTGTTTTTTATTTCTGTGGAATCTGTGGTGATATCCCCTTTACTGTTTTTTATTGCATTGTTTGATTATTCTATCTTTTCCTTTTTATTAATCTGGCTAGTGGTCTGTCTATTTTGTTGATCTTTTCAAAAAACCAACTCTTGGATTTATTGATTTTTTGAAGGGTTTTTTGTGTCTCTGTCCATTTCAGTACTGCTCTGATCTTGCTTATTTCTTGTTTTCTGCTAGGTTTTGAGTTTTTTTTTTTTTTTATCTTGCTCCTCCAGCTCTTTCAATTTTGATGATAGGGTGTCGATTTTAGATCTTTCCTTCCTTCTCATGTGGGCATTTATTGCTATATATTTTCCTCTACACACTGCTTTAAATGTGTCCCAGAGATTCTGGTATGTTGTGTCTTCATTCTCGTTGTTTTCAAAGAACATCTTTATTTCTGCCTTCATTTCATTGTATATCCAGTCAACATTCAAGAGCCAGTTGTTCAGTTTCCATGAAGTTGTGCGGTTCTGAGTGAGTTTCTGAATTCTGAGTTCTAACTTGATTGCACTGTGGTCTGAGAAACTGTTTGTTATGATTTCTGTTCTTTTGCATTTGCTAAGGAGTGATTTACTTCCCATTATGTGGATAATTTTAGAGTAAGTGTGATGTAGTGCTGAGGAGAATGTATATTCTGTGGATTTGAAGTGGAGAATTCTGTAAATGTCTGTTAGGTTTTCTTGGTCCAGGTCTGAGTTCAAGTCCTGGATATTCTTGTTAATTTTCTGTCTCATTGTTCTGTCTAATATCGACAGTGGAGTGTTAAAGTCTCCCACTATTATTGTGTCTAAATTATTGAGTCTAAATATCTTTGTAAGTCATTAAGAACTTGCTTTATGTATCTGGGTGCTCCCATATTGGGTGTGTATATATTTAGGATTGTTAGCTCTTCTTGTTGCATTGATCGTTTCACCATTATGTAATGTCCTTATTTGTCTCTTTTCATTTTTGTTGGTTTAAAGTCTATTTTATGAGAGACTAAGATTGCAACTCCTGCTTTTTTTTTTTTCTCTCCATTTGCTTGGTAAATCTTCCTCCATCCCTTTATTTTGAGCCTTTGTGTATCCTTGCATGTGAGATCGATTTCCTGGATACAGCACACCAATGGGTTTTGGCATTGTATCCAATTTGCCAGTCTGTGTTTTTTGATTGGGGCTTTTAGCCCATTTACATTTAGAGTTAATATTGTTATGTGTGAATTTGATCCTGCCATTTTGATACTAACTGGTTGTTTTGCCTATTAGGTGATGCAGTTTCTTCATTGTGTCGATGCTCTTTACCATTTGGTATGTTTTTGGAGTGGCTGGTACTGGTTGTTCCTTTCTATGTTTATTGCTTCTTTCACGAGTTCTTGTAAAGCAGTCCTGGTGGTGATGAAATCTCTCAGCAATTGCTTGTTCATAAAGGATTTTATTTCTCCTTTGCTTTTGAAACTTAGTTTGGCTGGATATGAAATCCTTGGTTGAAAGTTCTTTTCTTTAAGGATGTTGAATATTGGCCCCCACTCTCTTCCGGCTTATAGGGTTTCTGCTGAGAGATCTGCTGTGAGTCTGATGGGCTTCCCTTTGTGAGTGACCTGACCTTTCTCTCTGGCTGCCCTTAGCATTTTCTCCTTCATTTCGACCTTTGTGAATCTAATGATTATGTGCCTTGGGGTTGCTCTTTTGGGGAATATCTTTGTGGTGTTCTCTGTATTTTCTGGACTTGAATATTAGCCTGCCTTGCTACGTTAGGGGAAGTTTTCCTGCATAGTATCCTGAAGAGTGTTTTCCAGCTTGGATTCATTCTCTCCGTCACATTCAGGTACACCTATCAAACGTAGAAGAGGTCTTTTCACATAATCCCATATTTCTTGGAGGCTTTGTTTGTTTCTTTTTACTCTTTTTTCTCTAATCTTGCCCTCTCATTTTATTTCATTGAGTTGATCTTCAACCTCTGATATGCTTTCTTCTGCTTGGTCAGTTCAGCTATTGAAACTTGTGTTTGCTTTGCAAACTTCTCATGTTGTATTTTTCAGCTCCATCAATTCATTTATGTTCCTCTCTAAGTTGTTTATTCTTGTTAGCATTTTATCAAATCTTTTTTCAAGGTTCTTAGTTTCTTTTCATTGGGTTAGAACATGTTCTTTTAGCTCAGAGAAGTTTCTTATTACCCACCTTCTGAAGCCTGTTTCTATCATTTCATCAGACTCATTCTCCATCCAGCCTTGTTCCCTTGCTGGTGAGGAGTTGTGATCCCTTGGAGGAGGACAGGCATTCTGGTTTTGGGTGTTTTCATCCTTTTTCCTCTGGTTTCTTCCCATATATGTGGATTTATTTACCTGTGGTCTTTGTAGTTGGTGACTTTCAGATGGGGTCTCTGAGTGGACCTCCTGTTTGTTGATGATGAACTTATTTCTTTCTGTTTCTTATTTTTCCTTCTAACAGTCAGGCCCCTCTGCTGTAGGATTTTGGAAGTCCACTCCAGACCCTGCTTTCCTGGGGATCACCTGCAGCAGCTGCAGAGCAGTAAGGGTTTCTGGCAGTTTCTTCTTTTGCTATCTTTTTCCCAGAAAGATACCTGCCAGATGTCAGTCTGAGCTCTCCTTTATGAGGTGACTCTTTAGATATATTAGGGCCGGGGAGCTGCTTGAGGAGACAGTCTGTCCTTTATAGGAGCTCAAGTTCTCAGCTGTGAGCTCTGTTGTTCCATTCAGAGCTGCTGGGCCGGTACATTTAAGTCTGCTGCAGCAGAACTCATAACAGCCTTTTTCTCCCCAGGTGCTCTGTCCCGGAAAGGTAGGGTTTATTTCTAAGTTTCTGTTGTGCTGCTGCCTTTTTTTCAGGGATGCACTGCCCAGCAACCAGACACCCTCATCACAGTCTGCCAGCAGAGTCATTGCTGAGCTGCTGTGGCCTCCACCCAGCTGCTTTGTGAACTTCCCTGTAGTCTTGTTTATAGGGGTGTAGTTAGAACTGCCACAGCAATGGCGGCACACCTCTGTAACAGCGGACTCTCTGTAATGGCGGACTGCCTCAGCAATGGCAAGCTGCCTTGGTAATGGTGGACTGCCTCGGTAATGGTGGACTGCCTCAGCAATGGCGGACTGCCTCAGCAATGGTGGACTGCCTCAGCAATGGCGGACTACCTCGTTAGTGGTGGACTGCCTTGGGAATGGCGGACACCCATCCCCCACAGAGCTGGACCATCCTGGGTTCAGCTGTGTTTGCTCTGAAACTCTCAATCCAGAGCATTTCAGATTGCTGGTCTTTGAGGGGTGGCACCAACCACGTGTGATCACCTGGCTCCCTGTTCAGACCCCTATTTTTTCAGTTGAATGGGTGACTCTGTCTCCCAGGCATTCCAGTCACCTGTTGAAATGGCTCTCGGATTTGTGTGAGTTCTTGTGAAAAGACCCACTGCACCAGCTGAAACAGCCACGCAGAGGGCTTGTGGCACTTTTTTGCCCAGGAATCTCCTGGCCTGGCTCCCTGTTTCAGTCCCCTTTTTTTCAGTTGAATGGGCAACTCTGTCTCCCAAGTGTTCCGGTCACCAGTTGAAAAGGCATCCAGTTTTGTGTGAGGTTTTGTGCAGCTACTCGCTGCACCAGCTGGAACAGCCATGCTGGAGGCACTTCTCCACCCAGGAATCTCCTGGCCTGGCTCCCTTTTTCATTCCCCTTTTTATCAGTTGAATTGGCGACTCTGTTTCCCAGGCATTCCAGTCGCCTGTTGAAAAGGTGCCTGGATTTGTGTGAGATTTTGTGCGGAGATCTGCTGTGCCAGCTGAAACAGCCGTGCTGGAGACTCGTGGTGCTTTTTCACCTGGGAATTTCCTGGCCTGGCTCCCTATTTCAGTCCCCTTTTTATCAGTTGAACAGGAGACTCTGTCTCCCAGGATCTCCAGTTGCCAGCTCAAATGGCGCACAGACCCGTGTGAGTTTTTTGTGTGGAGACCCAAGGATATGCGCCGTGCTGGCCAAAACAGCCACACTGGAGACCTGTGGCACTCCTCCACCTGGGAATCTCCTGGTCTGTGGGCAATAAAAATCCATCTGGTAATGTGGCGACTACTCACCCTCCACACTCACTGGGAGGTGCAATCCCAAGCTGCTCCTACTCGGCCATCTTGGATCCCCCTCCAATATGCCTTATTATTAGACTTTCTTAGTAGGTTTTTTTTCTCACAATGGTAGAGGTTAGCAATTCTGAAATTAGCTGAAGTATATTCGTTCAGATAAACAAATAAATACATAGTAGATAAAGGGAGCTATGCTTTTCACTGTTGTGACATTGTTAAAAATGTAAAAAGTAAAAAGGTTGGGGGAGATTATAATGAGCTGTGGTGTCAGATTGGAATTGGAGGTACTATTATTAACTCATAGCTTGTAATCCATAGACAGATAGATAAAGAGATATGTAGAGTTATTTTAAACTATATAAACTAAGAGTGATTAGATCCTAGATACCAGTACAAATGAGTACACTGTTATTTGGAATGGTCTTGTGTGAGCTGTAAGTGTATGCTGGAAACTTTGGGCAACCAAGTGAAAATTTTCAAAAGAAGTATCCTTGTTATGTCAAACTAGGAGAGAAAATGGAAACATGCAAGATGCACAGTTAAAACCAGAGAAGGCAGAAAAAGAGTAAAAGACAAAGAAAAACAACAATATTTGGTGACTGTTGAAGGAATTAATATTCATTTCTCTGCTATGCATGTTTGTCTGCTCTTCTTTAAAAAAAACCCACAAAGGGAATTAACACATAGGAAAAATAAAACAGAAACAAAGAATTTACTTCCTAATCAATTTATGCAAGGACTGGAAGGGATATTGCTCATGACTGTCAGCCTTCCTGGGTATTTGTTGTCAGCAATCCTGGTATTTAGTGTCCTTTTTGGCTGCAGTCTTATTCATTACTTGTTTTCCTTATGGTTCCTGACTGAGCAATGTCTGCCTATAAGAAGTAGCATTAAATGTAGCTGGTAGCCTTCTGTATTCACAGTTAGGAATATCTTTGTTTAATGTGACTGAAATATTTATAAAAAATCAGAAAATAAAGTGAGTTTCTCAAATAGAATGTGAAAGAAAAAATGTGCTTGCTTTTCCAAGCAAGTAATCATTAGGAAGATTTGTTATATCCTATAGGAAGCTGAAGGAAGGAGCTATCTAATTGCTTTGGCTCACCTGGGAAATAAATGAGCCTCATAATTTTTAGCTGTTTACCTGTTTATTGTTTTCTTCAGGGGATTTAAATCAAATCCATTCCTTTAAATAATTGCTATTTTCTTAGCCATGGTAAGGAAAATGTCTCACTAACATTTTAAAATCAGGTTTAAACAATGGCCTCAGCATTTATTAGAGTTGACATTAATGGTTTCCTGTTATTAGAACAGCATGATATTAAGAGGTTTATGACATGATTACTCATTTGCTTTGAGAAAAAAAATGATTAGTAAACCTTTCATTGTTCCTTTCCTCTGAAAATGTCTTGATTGTAATTTATTTGTGTCAAATAGGGAATTCTCCAAATCAGTAATATTACCTGTAGTTCATTGAAAATAATCGAATGAAACATAGGATATTTTAATAATAATTATGGATAGCAAATTAATTACTTGACTTCCCAAGAGTTGAGGAGAATGTTTTTAGTTTATTATAATCAAACAAGGAAGGGTGTGTTGAATTAATTATTACAGGAAAATCTAAAATGTCAATGTGCATGAAGCACCAGGGAAAAGGAGTGAGACAACAGGAAATTACAGAACTTCCCAAAGAGCATATCCAGCTAAGTTATCAGCTAGAAGACTCATAAATAGCGTACTTGGCTATTAGTTACTTTTACCAATTTCACAGGAAAGTTATGTCTCTAAGTTACAGAGGAGGGAGAAGGCTATGTCTCTAAATTATAAGGGGAGGGATGGGTGAGGGATAAGTATTAATTTACAATAGGTGTTAATATACTAGTCATAATAATTGTAATTATGCTTACTGTGACAAAAAGAAGAATAACATGACAATACAAAGACAATAACAATGGCATTACAAAAATTAACATGGAAGCTGAATTCTGAATATTATTTAACTGGAAAAGTTATGGTTTCATCACCCACAAAAAGATATAAAACGATAGTTTTATTTTGCTTTAATTTGCACCTCTGATTTAGAGTGAGTGTGAGCATCGCCTAATAGACCTGTTAGTCTTTGATGTTTTCCTTTCCTTAAATTGTCCTATTTTCTGTTTGTATTGCTAACTTTCACTTGATAATTTGCTTGAGCTCCTTGTGTATCTTGACAATAATTTCTTGTTGGTTCCAGACATTGCCATCATTTCCTCCCAGTCTTGACAATAATTTTGTGTAGGTTCTATACATTCCCATCATTTTCTCCCAGTCTATCAGCTCTCAATTAAATTTGTACATGGTATTATTTGTGGAACAGAACAGGACTTCATATTGTGTACTCAAATTCATCACAGAACAGGACTTCATATGGTGTACTTGAATTCATCAATCTTTTACTCTATGTTTTTGATTTCTATTTTTATTTTACAAGTCCTTCCCCATACCCAGGGTATAAATATATTATATTACATTTTTTCTTATACTCATTATTTAATTTTTTTCCTATTTAATTCTTTTATTTCTTTTTTGTCTTGTTGCAATTTATTGAATAGTCTATGCTTTCCCCTCTGATTTTTTTAAATAAACATTTTATGAAAAATACAGTAGTTTATGTTAACAGAAAAGTTGCATCAATAGTACAGAGAGCTCCTATATACTCCTCACTGTTTCCCCTAGACAATTCAGTTCTGACCTTGATTTCATTGATACTCTGCAGTAGGATTTAAATCTAGCACAGAAGGGGCTAAGAGTTTAATGAATCAAACAACAGAATTCAGGGAGTTCAGGGTTTATATTTACAAACAATAAGAAAAGGTACTGGACAATATAGAGTGGGGCTTTCAAACCTTCCCTGGCCAGGCAGGCAGTAGAAACAAGATGTAAGACAATAGGGAGTCATGGGGACAGTGGTAAACCTGAAAGCAGGTGACCAGTGTCAAGGGGCAGCTATTCTTTACTTTTTATTACACAGTTCAACCTCAGTATTGCTTAAAGCCAGCTCTAGACTCTGGGAGTCAAATGTTTTGTTTAGCAAGAAGAGTCTCTTGAAAATTGAAATTTCCCACTAAAAAGTCAAACTTCTAACTTCTCTTAAAAATCTTTCATCTCTCTTGAGCTCATTTTTTTGTTGAGATCCCTTTTACTTTTCTAGGTAAAGTGAATCAGTTTCCCAATTATACATTATGAACATTTTTGATCAACTTATGATACCATCTTTTTATGCTTCTGTGCATATTCACATGTGCATATTGGCCTTTTTGTGTATTGTGATACTATCTTTCTGTTTACATAGCTATGACTTTCTAAAATGTTGTAATGTTTACTAATATATTTCTGTTTCTATTATTAAAACTTACTTTGCTATTTGTGAACCTATATTCTTTCACTTATTATAGGTTTACTGAGTCTATAAAAAAAAACACTGAAATTTTGATTTATAGATTTGGAATTGCAAATTAAAAATGAATTTGAGGATCACTGATATCTTTATAATATTAACTCTTCTAGCCCAAGAAATTTTTAGTGCACTGTATTATCTTCTAAGTTTCTTGTTAGGAATTGTAAAGTTTTATTCAAATAATATTGATATTGTCCTGCTGAAGTTAATTATCCTATAACTTACAGTTTTTATTAATCTTGTGAATAGCTTTTTTATAGCTGGTTGTTATTGCCTAAAAATTCTTTTGACTTTTTGTGGGTTCATTTTAAATCAGAAGACACCATGGAATTCTCTAATACATGTAAGTAGAATGTCAATTGCTCTGCTTGTTTTCCAGGTATATGACTGATCACAGCATATACAAGTAATTACATTTCATCTTTTGTTTCAAATCCTTACACTTTTTTTTCTCTTTCCTCACAGCAATAGCCAGAAATTCTGAAACTTGGTTAAATAGTCATGGTGACAGGGAACATCCTTGTCTCTTTATCTTAAAGACAATGAAACTAAAGATACCCAATTAAGCATAAGGTTTCCTTGAGAAAATTGTCATGTAAAACTTACCAAGTTTTAGTGGTTTCATTGTATTTGTCATATATTAGAGTTTTTCTTTTTTAAATAGTAGTTATTGAATTTATGAAATACTTTTTTCTGCATATATTGGCACAGTCATCTCATGTCCCATCTTTAGTTATTTGACAGAGTACAAAAACAAATGAATGATATTGGATCATTAATAAATCCCTGGAATAAATTTCTCCTTATGATTTTTATAATTGTTGGATTTGATTAGCTATTACTTTATTTATATTTTTGCATTGTCCTTTATAAGTGAAATGAGTACATAATCACTTTTTCCTGTATTGTCTTCCTGATTTGGAATACAGATTTTACTAGCTTTATAAAATGAGCTGCATGATAAACAGATTGACCCCACAAAGATGCCCATTCTGTAATCCTTTGAATCTGTCAATATGTTACACTGCATGACAAAGAGATTTTGCACATGGAATTAAGGGTATAGACCTGTTTGACTGAGTAGACTCACTGCAATCATATGATCTCTTAAAAGCAGGTAGCTTTAGCTGGCTAGAGACAGAAAGATGCAATCAGAGAAGGTAAAAGAGATAGAGCAAAAGCAGAATTCAAAGATATACCAAGAATCTGATCTGTTGCTAGTTGTAACACTTAGGGGACTACAGGGCAAAGCTCAGAGGGATGTCTGTTGGAGTTTAGGCTGCCCTCCACTGATCATGAACGAGAAAATAGAGGCCTCAGTCTTATAGCTGCAAAGAACCGAATTTGGCCAGTGACCTGAATGAGCTTGAAAGTGGATTTTTTCCTCCACCTCTTGATAAGGGCTCATCCAGATAACTGAGTTAGGGAATTGTGAGATAATAAATGTATGCTATTTTAAGCAATTATGTTTATAATAATTTTCATATAGCATTAGAAAGATAATACAGATATTAGACATGGAGTGCTATCGTAACTCTGAAAATGGAGAAATGGCTTTAGAATTGGACAGTGAGCAGAGACTGAAAGAATTTGAGGAGCATAAGAAAGTCCTGATTATCTTGGATGGACCAGAGACACATGGATGATAGTGACTCTGCCAGTGAAGGCTCAGCAGGAAGTGAAGGAGTGTAGCATAGACTCTTAAATCACTTTAAAGAATACCTAAATAATTGGGAATCATATCTCTACCAATGATTAACAGAAGCATGAACTTTGAAGGTGTTGCTGCTGAGAGCCCAGCAGGAAGGGATGCATGTGTCATAAAGGGGACCCTTGTATCACTGTGGCAGGAAGCTCAACAGAGTATTATCCTGCAGTTGTTTAGAGAGCTGTATTTGTAAATGGCAGGATGAACCCTGAAGTTTCTCTGAAATTTCTAAGCAAAGTGATGAAAGTACCATCTGGCTTCTCACTGCTTATAGGAAAATGTGGAAGGAAAGAGGTAAATTGAGGGAAACACTGTTAAACAAATAGAAACCAGGAGTAGGTGATTTGGGTATTCTTAGTTCACCAGATGGTAACAACGTGTAAAATTACAAGATTGCCTTCAAAATATTGCATAGAGAAATACCTGAGTGTGTGGCTTTACAACTTCTTGCTAGAACATCAGAAAGATCAAAAGATCAAGGTATTTAGTCATGTAGAATCTTTCAAATGATTGAGAGTGAATCACCATTTCTCTCAACCAAACTAGCAAGCTTCTGGGAATCTCAGGAGATAACAATGAAGACGAAACTATCTAGGAAAATCTATAGACAAGCCACATGTCTAATAGAGTGAAAACCTATGACATACATGGGTGACCTAATAAGTTCTTCAGAATTTTTACCAGCAGAAACACTACCACCTCAGACTAAAAGCATCAGTGAGAAGGAAATTTTAAAAGGTTGTTGGACTGTAACACTTGAATGGTGAAAAAAAGATCGATAGAACTAATTCTTTGGTAGCACATTCTATTGCTTATAAATAGGGGAAGAATAACCAGAGGGCACACAATGTCGTCCCAGAGGGCCAAGAAAAGCACCATAGAGGATTTATTACCAGGCTTTAGAGCCTAAAGGAGATTACTCAATTAGAGTTCCAAACTGCTTTTGGAATAGATTTCATAGCATAGTAGTAATCTATTCCTTACATATTTGAAACAATTACTGATAAATGCATTTGGGTTTAAAACCCTTTTCTGTTTCATTGGCAGTGTACCATCAAATTGAAAAGGCGTTGATAGGATTGTTTTTATGAATTTTTAATCATTTATTTTCGGTATCAATCCTTTGCTTAATTGGAAAGAGATCTTTTATATATTCCGAATTTGAAAGCATTTCTTTCTTTAATTTATTTGTAATTGATTTTAGCTCTGTCATTAGAGAAAGCCTATAAATTTTATGTTTCTTTAACTTTGTGTTTAACACTGGTATTTGATATTTTTAAGTGACAAAATTCTAACTTAAGCAAAAGGTGGTATAGGCTCATGAAATTCAAGGAAAGTGTGAGTGACCAAATAAAGAATGTCCAGAATGATTCTGAATCTTAGAAATCACTGGATTTATATTATCACATGGTGCCAGGTCCTTCTGTTTCACTCTTTCTCTGCATATCTCTTTAGGCTGGCTTCCACTTCTCCAAGTCCAAAATGGCTTTTCCTTATTGTGGGAAAAAACATAACGATTAATACATTCTAAGCAGTATATATACAACCTAGATATGAAAGAAAAAAAATATTAAAATATTCGTGACCCAGTTTTGAATGTGCTGATGAATGTACTTATTGGTCTTCTTTGAATTAGATGCTAATGAACTCGGACTGAAAAAATGGTACCAGTAGCTGAGGTCATACTGCACTAACACCCAATTTTCTAAAATAAATATGTGGATAAGAGGGTGGGAAATTTGAACAAGTAACTCAATTTCTAAGACTGACTAGTGGCTAAGTAGCAATATTAATATTTTTCCTCAAGGATTATTTGTTGGAATTTACCCCTTAACAACTAAAACAGTTTTCCTTCCTTCCTTCCTTCCATGCCCAGGAAATTAATTTTTATTTATATTTTTCTTCCTACTCTGGTTAAGACTTGCATATTTGTTCATCATACTTGAAGTACAGTATTAGCCTTTGAAAGAATCACTGGAACCCTGCATTCAAGAGCTTCATGTGGATAATGTGCTGTCTTGAGTAATGATGCATCAAGCATTTAATAAATAGTATTAAAAAACTGCAGAGGCAACACATTTTACGTTGTTTCGCACAAACAAGTTCCAAAGAACCATGGCATTGCCAGTTATAACAATGGTATTACCTTTCATTCATGGCAAAAGATATAAACTTAGCCAAGAATAATGCATTTGAAACAAAGAAGGAAAAGTTGTCTGCTGAAAGTGAACAGGAAGAGGTGGTATCCAGACCCTATAAAAAAATCTACCCATGTACTTATTGGAAAATGAACAATTAGATGCCTCTTCTCTACCCATTTTTCTGAATATTCAGTTATAAGCCATTGAATCTTACATGGGGCCAGAAATTTTATAATACAACTTTTATTCAAATTGTTTATATAGAGAAATCCTTGTTTCACAGAATATTTGTGGAGGGACCTGTACATTCAAGAGACAGTTCTGATTGAAGGGGCTAGAGATTTTCTCTGAACTCTAAAAACATTATCATTATGGGAAGCCTTTAATATATATACATCATAAGTCTAATGAATTCACTAATAAAAAATGGAGTTAAAGTTTTTTCAAACCATTTACATTTGAAACATTTTTTACATTTGCATTTAGAAAATATATTTTGATTTAAAGTGTTTTCTAAATAGCACTTTAATTCAAACTTAAGGAGACTGTGAATATGCAATTGTAATACTAATATGTACAGAAACTACTTTTAAATTATGAAACAATTATGGAGATTTACTGCATTTGATATGTATCTGGTATATGAATGATACCATTAACTATTTACAAAGTACTAATTATACGTGTATAGTAGCATATACATATATAAGTGCAAGATTTATTTTCAATATCAAATACAAATTAATATTATGCAATAACATTTATTATTGAAGTTTTGAAAGCATAGTTATCTATTAGTCTTTTGATAAATACTTTCCTTGATGCTTTATTAAAGAGATCTCTAGAGGTTTTATAATGTCAAAAGAGATAAAAATTTTATTTTCAAAGGACGGAATAGGAATGAAAAAAAAATTGGCTTCCAAATAACATGAAATTAATAATATATTTCAAGTTTCAATAATATATTACAAATTCATTTTAAATATTTGAGAAGAATGTAAATGTGATTCACTTTGATTCTTTAGATATGAATATGAACTAGTTGACAGCAAAAGGAAGATTTCCTATTTAGTGACATTTTTTGTTTTGCATATTTTTCTTATTTCCAAAGGTAATCTAAAGCAGTTTCTAAAGCTAACCAAAGGCAAATTGAAAGCAAGTGCATTCTAGAATTTAAGTTTGCAGATTTGCTTTTTAATATTGAAAACAAAGTAAAATTGTTTTTGTGTGGTTTCCCTACAACATTTTATTCTTTGCCAAAAAAGAAAAAGGAAGAAAGTAAAGGAAACCTTCCAAAATATCAAGAGTACAATAGAATCTTTTTATACTGACACATTTAGTCAGTCAATTCAGGTCTGTGTAACGAACCATTCAAGACACAGATGCATGCAGATGAAATCCAGACTACCCCAGAGAAAAGACTGATATTTTTATCTCCCCGAAGGGCAGAGCAAGCAAATACATAATGGTCTGGAAGAGGATCATAAATAATAAGATGTCAAATCATAGAATGTCAAATTTTGTTTTTACATTTCAAAGTGAGAAATTGTCAGACTCAGAAAATAGCTATGTTAAATATCTCTTTTAATATATAAATAGTGACTTCTTTGAGTTTAAAAAGTATAAAGCTCAGTAGTAAGTGGGAGACATATATTGTAGTTTATACTAAAAATAGTTATTGTATGCAATGTTATAAGATAATGATTCATTATACTTTATATGAAAATATTAAAGCATATTGCAGGGGAGAAGAAATAATTTTTCTTTCTACCCTTCTTGAGTTCTTAGCTAGGACTCCCTGTAAAAAGATACAAATTAACAAGAAATAAACAATGTTTAATAACATAACTCCTATACACATGGGACCTAGAGATATGAGTAAATCTTTAAAGTAGATTTCAAAGTACAGTTGACCCTTGAACAACACAGGGATTGGGGCACTGAATTTCTAATCAGCTGAAAATTTGCTCACAACTTTCAACTCCCCCAATATAATAGCCTGCTATTGACCCGAAGCCTTAAGCATAACATAAGCAGTCAATTAGCACATACTTTGCATGTTATAGGTATTATATGCTGTATCCTTATAATAAAATAAGCTAGAGAAAAGAAAATGCTATTAAGAAAATCATAAGAAAAAGAAAATATATTTATAATTTATTAAATGGAAGTGGATCATAATAAATATCTTCATCATCATTGTCTTCACATTAAGCTGAGGAGGAGGAGAAAGAGAAAAAAATTGGTCTTGCTCTTTCAGGGTTAGAAGAGGCAAAAGAAAATCCACCAGTTGTGGGCCCAAGCAGTTTAAACCCCTGTTGCTCATGAGTCAACCATAGCAGCTTTGTCTCTGAGCTCTAGCACAAAGGTTTTCTAAAACAAAGAAAAAAGAATCTGGGGAAAGCGCAGTAAGGATCAGGTGGTCAAAAAAGGCAATATTTATCATGTAGATTTACTCTAAGTTCTTTCTTTATTAATGAGTTTTTAGTGATTCAGTCATCCTTCTCTTCCTGGTGCAGAGAGGGAGACACCCTTATAAATGAAGATTTCTTTCATGCATGTACCCTTCTCTTACAACAGGGTAGCTTTTTAGAGCTTATCCTGTGTCTGCAGTTTCTCAAAATGATCAGATCAAAAAAATCCTGATACAAAAGATGCATATCTGAGGTGAGCATGTTCTGCTTTTCTTTTATTGTAGTGTGTCATATAATCCATCAATATCTTTATTTGAATAAAGAAGTTCATTTAAAACATATATAATATAGATATATGTAGGTATATATCTGATTAATATATTGTATTTTATAGTATTTGCTAGATGAAGCTATATATATGTTTTGGGGATTTACCACATGGCTTGTCATTTTTTAAATTAATTTTTTCTTTTTTCTAATTGTGCTTTATTGCACTTTGACTTGCTTATATTATTCAACATAATTTTCATCACTTTGTGCTAAAATATCTGTCTAGATATCTTCATATTCCCTCAAAATGTATTTATCATCTTTGTTTCAATATGCAAGTAGTTGCTATGTCTGCTAGCAACGTTAAGACCTCACTTTTCATTTCTATTTGATGCTAATACAGTTTATTGTCAATTTAATTTTCATAACAACTAATTTTATGTGTGTCTGTGTGTACCAACTGTCAACTCTAGAATGATGAGGCTCATAAATTTGGAAAGGAGAGCTTTGTTTCTCATAAAGGGTTGCAGCCTATGGGCAGCCATTCTGACAGTCTGGGAAGGGTAGCCTTCTGCCAGATGCCAAAAGCAAGCACTTTAAGAGTAGGAAGAATAAGACAAGAATTTTTGTTCAGTGGGTTGGCCAAATACATATATTCAATAAGCTATTGGATGAGTCATGGTTACAAAAGGAGAAACATGTGCATGCACAATTAAGCTTTATGTCTCTCCATAGATCCCGTGTTCAGAAATGACAGCCTTAATATGATTCAAGGTAAAGTTTTTCAGCTCTCTGACATAAAAATATGAAGCAGAGAATAGAAAAATCCTCTCTGTGCAGCCTCTGTAGACTGGCCAGAACCATTCTGTGGTTGGTGATCTCTAATCAGGAAGGAATTGGCTTTTGTGAGAAAGCCACAAAAGGGAGTGACAGCATCAGGTGTTTGGCTGAAATCAGTGGTGGAGCCTTTTGAAAGGCTGGTTTCCATTTAGCCATTAGGGAAGAAAGCCTAAGGGCTCTTAGTGAGGTAGGGGTGTAATAGGGTGTGTCAGACTTCCTATCCCATCATGACCAGCAACTCAGCTTCCAAGGTTTCTCTGGGATCCCCGTGGCCAAGAGGGGGCTCATTCAGTCAGTTGAGGGACTTATAATTGTATTTTTATTTCTCGTAACTATATGCTATGTAACCTTTTGGGCACTTTCTTTACTAGTTCACTTAATTTTCACAATTGTTGTTGACATATGTATAATTCTCACACCAATTTAAAATGAGAAAACTAAAACCCAAAGAAACTGATAGGACCCATAACCCTGAAATATGACTATAGGAGAATAGAAAATGCCACTCTAAAATATAAAATCAAAATTATTTTGATCTGCTCATTTTGAGAAACTGCAACATCGAAGCTCTAAAAAATTGCTGTTTTGTAGGAGAAAGTTTTATCTATGAAAGAAATTTCCATTAGTAAAATTATCTGTCTTTCTGTACCAGGGAGAGAAGTACAACTAAATCATTAGAGATTGTTATAAATGGAGAAGAAACCAACTTAAATAACCATAGCAAAACTTACTTTTCCTCGCCATCTCATCTAAACTGGGTCTTCCCCACACCCTTCCTTCTTTTCTTCAGAGTATAGTCAGCCCTCTGTAACCACGGGTTCCACATCTTTGGATTCAACCAACAGCAGAGAGAAAAAAAAAAAGAAAAATACATCTATATAAAAATTTCTACATATCTACACATATAGAAATTGCATGTGTACTGAATATGTACAAACTTTCTTATTCCCTAATCAATACAGTATAACAACTATTTACATAACATTTAAATTGTATTAGCCATTATAAGTAGTCTAGAGATGATATCAGTATATTGGAGGATGTGCTTAGGTTATATGAAAATATCATGACATTTTATATCAAGGAATTGAACATTCTCAGATTTTGGTATCTGTGGAAGGTCTTGGAATCAATCTCTTATGGTTGGTTATGGAGGGATGAGGACACTATGGTATTTCAGTTGTCAATTTATTTTCTGAAATTTTATATTTCAGGACCCTCTAAATTCACTGTGTCAAGGGGGAAGCTAAGCCTTGTAGACTAAGTCACCTAGCATGTTTGCAATTCTGCTTCTTTGATAGTAGCTTAACTCTTTTCCTCATTGTTTTTATTCTGTAAGTGACTAGGAGAGATCAGAGGGCAGGCCCTGCCCCTTCCAATCACTGATCTTTGTTATAGATGAACTGCCTTTTTTATTATCCTGGACCTAACTCAGACCACATGGTGCCCAAGACCCCATGACAGTTATATCTTCAGTGTGAAGTGTTAAATATACCTTTTCCAAAAGAAAAAGACCAACTTGGCAATAGAGATATTTTCCCTATGACAATAAGCATAGCCTTACATCTCTCCTCTGTATAAATAATCACAATGTGCATGAGTTATGCAGTGTGTCTTTTTCTTGTAGAATGCTGCGTGTTACACCAAAGAAGGCTATAAGCAGTGATCCTAGAACTGTAATAGCAAATGCCTACTTCACAACACAACAGTAAGGCCTGGAGAGAACTTTAGGTGATGGATGGGACGTGGGACTCACGTAAGAACAATAGATTGAACAAAATAATGCACTGCCTTCAGAAACTCCCTCAATCCCACCTCAATATTGAATGTCTTTCAAATATACCCAGGACAAATATACCTGTAATAAAAGAAACTACCTGGATTTCTTACCTCACATATTAAAAAAAAGTCTATGACAATGCAATGTTTTCAAAAAAACAGGACAAGGAAAAACTTATCTAAGGAAACATACCTCTTTTTTATCCTGATTGAAGACGTTTTATAACTAATTTAAGATTTTTCTGACACAGGTCTTCTGAGACAACATATTTGAAAATAAAGTTCTAGAAATGTTTTTACCAATATAACTTCATCTATTCTTTTTAATAATTACTTGGAAGGGTCAAATAATTTCTTGTATTACATATGATTAAACTTTCAGAAAATTTACCATAATCCGTACAACCTAAGAATTAGAAGCCAGTGCTAATATGTTACCTAATTATTGTGCAGTGCAAGCCTGCCAAACCAGTCTCAGGCAAGTTCCACACCAATCCCTGCTCCTATTTATTTAATGGTTTATGTTTTACTGTTATAAAATATTTTATAAATGTCAAAACGTACAATACTTAAAATAAGTCTTTATCCCTCTCCTTGTATACATATACATTAGATATGTGTATGTATATATAAAGCATACACACTCCAAATCAGAAATCGATATTGCCTTGTATTTATGATTTATCTCATTCTCACCCACTCACATTTCTGGAACACAATCAATAGTAAGACTTCAGACATATTTAAACAGTTCACATGTATGTGTAAACATTTATATTTACAGATACGTATATCATTGGCAGCATATTTTGTAATAGAAAAAGATTTGAGACAAGCTATCAGTGGGGACTCATTTTACAAAATAAGGAACATATTTATTTTGGGTCATTTGCTGATTTAAGGATGTAAACAGGCCAGGCACAGTGGCTTACACCTGTAGTCCCAGCACTTTGGGAGGCCAAGGCAGGCAGATCACTTGAGGTCAGGATTTGAAGACCAGCCTGGCCAATGTGGTGAAATCCCATCTCTATTAAAAATACAAAAATTACCCAGGCATTGTGGCAGGCACCTGTAATCTCAGCTACTCAGGAGGCTGAGGCAGGAGAACCACTTGAACCCGGGAAGCAGAGGTTGCTTTGAGCTGAGATCGCATCATTGCACTCCAGCCTGGGCAATAGAGCAAGACTGTGTCTCAAAAAAACAAAGAATGTAAACAGTCACTCTGTGAACTCAGAATGGTATTTGTTATCCTGTGAAGTGAAAAAGTAACAAGTAGACAAGTATGCTGTCTAAAAGACATATTCTATGTATCTCTAGAATAATCAAAGAATCTACATTTAAGGTTGACTTTAGGGAGGGAAACTGGGGATCTGGGGTTTATAAAGAGAAAGACACATCGTTCACCTACTAGTGTTTCAAAATCTTCAAACTTTGTTACATATGAATGCATTACTTGTTTAAAAATAGAGTTTTTAAAATAACAGCCCAGGTAATAAGCACAAAATGCTTCTTAATAACTAAAATGGATATCATAATATTCATAAGCCAAAGTTTCTTAAACTAGCATCCTTAGAATACTGTCCTGAAAGATGTTCTGAAGAAGAACACAACATTGCATGACCTAGTATATGTGAAAATGCCAATGAAATCTTCACCTCTTCCACACTCACTATTGAACTCTGTATGTTCCAGGCCCTGATTAATTGTTTCATAAAGGGACACCTTTAGCTCTTTTTTTCATTCCATAATTTATAAGTGGTATTTGACTTTTAAATCTTTTATATTAAGCAGCTTTTAACATCTAATGAAACCAATTTTAACATGACACTCTGAGAAAATACAATACTGCTTTATGCTAAATTCAAGGCAATGTATATAGAAGAGAGTCCATTAAGCCATCATGTAGAGTAATTTATTTTGTACACAGACACAGCAACCTTGACATTTGGATTTCTAACTCAGCAGTAGGTTAGAAGTAACAAAGAAAGGGGGAGGGAGAGGCAGTGACGGGCATGTCTACTCAGCTGGGAAAAGCTATGGACAAAACAAAAAAAAAGCCTGGAAAAAAAATATACAAATGTACAAAAATTTGTGATTATTTTAATTAAAAAACAAGGAAGCAATAAAAACTCATTTGATGTATTGTGTAATTGGTGACACATTGAAGCCATCTTCATGGATGTGATTTATAACATACCCCAGAACTTAAAGTACAGTAAAAATAATTAATACAAATAAAAAAAAACATTTAAAATAAATAAATAAATAAATAAACAAACAGACACCGTTAAGAAAGAAGAAATGACAGGAATATTCCCCACACAAGCCAGGAAAACACTCCCAATTACAATGGGACTTTGATAGTGGTGTTGTTATAATATAAAGGATAAAATCCAATAAGCAACCTGAAAATGGAAAGACAACAGCAAGTTATCATATTTTACCTATTTAGCCTACTTAGAAGAAAAAGATAGTCTAACTTTTTTTCTGTTTTTAGACAGATCTCACTCTGTGCAGGATGGTGTGCAGTGGCACGATCTTGGCTCACTGGAGTCTCCACCTCCCGGGTTCAAGTGATTCTGGTGCGTCAGCCTCCTAAGTAGCTGGGATTAGAGGTGTGTGCCACCACACCCCAGCTAATTTCTGCATTTTTAGTAGATGGGGTTTCACTTTGTTGGCCAAGCTGTTCTTGAACTCCAGACCCCAGGTGATCTGCCTGCCTCAGCCTCCCAAAGTGCTGGGATTACAGATGTGAGCCACTGGACCTGGCCTAAGATAGTCTAATTTTGACACACTTGTAAAAATGTTTTCCAGAATTATCTGTTAAATTCAGTGAGATTATCCAGATGGAAGAGAGAGATCTTAAAAACATGCAGTTCCCTTTGCTTAATTCTTTGTTCATTAGCCACCTTCTAATCCATCATTTGCTTTTCTCAATGAGTATTCTCCACAAAAAACACATATTTTACTTAGATGAGGGAATCTAGCTTTCAAGCAGCTGTATCTTTTTTAACTAATCAGAATACATAAGTAAGCAAAGTTATTTTCAGGTCTGAGATTTCTGCTGAAAGTCATTAAGAAATATAATAATGCATTTCAAAACAACTACAAAAATATATAAAACTAAAAAGTCATCCAACATCTATTGATTCTTTTTATGATCACACAGGGTTTCTTATCTCTTGTGGAAGCTTTTATAAATTATCAATGGAAGAAAAAATACTTGAACATAAAGCAAAAAGGAATGAAGTAAAACATTTCTCAACACAGATACAACAGGGAAATTCACTTGGTCTGAAATATTCCAAATATTTGGGAAGTTGAAAATATTGGAAATACCATGATTTAGGTTTCTAATTTTTATATTTAGTAATTATATAAAGTAATTCTCAATCTTCATTAACTTAGGTTTAATTTGAAATCTTTAATATCTGTAGTCCTAAAATATGCATAGTTTTGCACAAAGAAATTCATGTTTATTTGCTTCCTAAATATAAATGCAATAATGCAAATACATTGTTTTACCGGATATTATTTAAATGCTAATACCAGATAAGGTATGGAAGAGAAAAGTCCCATTTGAAAGCCTCTAAATTTTTGAAAAGCAAGTTTTAAACTTGCTCTTTTTCTTTTTTCTTTAAATTATTGTGTCGTTGTTTTAGTTTTGCTTTTACTTATTATTGATTAGGTTCAACAACAGCAAGAGAAAGAAAAAAGGTGGTTTTATCCTTTCCTAATTATAATTGGAGTTTTATAAAGAAAGAAAACTATGGAAAAAGCAATATAAATTTTCTGAGCCCAATGCATTATGGAAAAAACATTAAGTTCTTCCTTGCCAAGTAATGATTTTAAACCATGAAAATATTGTTTCTCTAAAAGCAAAATGCATCACGAAATTCAGAGTGCTCTGCGGGGAACAAGGCCACTAGGGAAGCAGCAACAAAACACTTTTGATAAGAAAGTAGCAAATTGTTCAAGATTTTGTATTATTCTAGTCAACAGGAGACACAGAAATGTAAACTTTAAGAAAATGACATC
The DNA here is from genome assembly GCA_963573385.1 of Cacajao melanocephalus. Lineage (NCBI taxonomy): Eukaryota > Metazoa > Chordata > Mammalia > Primates > Pitheciidae > Cacajao > Cacajao melanocephalus. Next base: position 20,802 of record CAUYLG010070055.1, read on the forward strand.
TCCAAATGGTCAGAAACAAAGAGTTCTATGAACTTTCTTTGAGGCACTTGCAGGCATTGTGTAGTCCTTGCACTTTAAGCAAGTCAAAGTTATCCAATTCGATTGGAGTCATTCATTTCCCATCACACTACAGAGCTTTGTCAGGGAGGGAATGGGAGGCTGACATCATATCTAAATATGTATACATATATGTAAGTCATTAGAATCCATGTCTAAATGCTGGGACAGTGATCTTTCCTCTGGTTGGATGTTAGGATGGAGAACAAGTCATTCTCAGAGGAAAAGAGACTATAGTTTTGTGGAAAGAAGTATAGTCATGTGGCTGGGCAGGTGGCTCATGCTTATAATCCCAGCATTTTGGGAGGCTGAGAGAGGAGGACCACTTGAGGTCTGGAGTTTGGGACCAGCCTGGCCAATATGGTGAAACCCTGTCTTTACTAAAAATACAAAAATAAGCTGGGTATGTTGGTGCATGCCTGTAATCCTAGCTACTGGGGAGGCTGGAGCATGAGAATCACTTGAACTTGCAAGGCAGAGGTTGCAGTCAGCTGAGATCATGCCACTGCATTCCAGCTTGGGTGACAAAGCAAGACGCTGTCTCAAAAATAAAGAAGTACTATTATGGGCTGCATGTCTCTGTCAATGATGAACCACATGCGACTGTAGTACCATAGGATCATAATGTATTATTTTAACTGTAGCTTTTCTATGTTGAGATACACAAACACTTAACATTGTGCTACAACTACCTACAGCATTGATTACAGTAATGTGCTGTACAGGTTTGTAGCCTGGAAACAACAGGTTATGCCATATAGTCCACGTGTGGTAGGCTATACCGTCTAGGTTTGCATGGGCACATTCTATGATGGTCGCACTATGATAAAATTTCCCATTTCTCAGAATTCATCTGTTAGTTAAGTGGTGTATGACTGTATCAGTAAGTTAGTTCAGCATGCTAAGGCAATACATTCATTCACGGCAGTATGATTGACAGATCATAAAAAAGATATAAAATCGAATCCAGTCTTTGCTTCTAGGTAGCTTTGTGACTGAGTTACTAAGTCTCCCTGAGCCCTTGGCGCTTTAATAATATGAGCTGAATATCTATAATGTGACATTTCCTTACGAATTATAAAGTACCTAATAGGGCAGTTATGTTTTTAGAAAGTAATATAACACATTATTGTTTTTTATTTTAATACATACATTTATAGGTCCACATTTTTCTTCTAAGTATAATTTTGTTCTATAACATTTGCCTTTATATATGATGATTTCATTTAGATAAGCTCCAAATATTACATAGTTGTAATAATAATTTCTGTTTTAACCCTCAAACTTAAAATGTGATTTCTAGTTTCTAAGTACATGAGAAAATTGGGTCTAACTTTGATTATACAAGTTTTTTTTTTAATTGTTTACATTATAGTCAGAGAGCACAGCTAATAGTGTGTTTAACTTGACTTTTTTGGAATTTGTTGAGAATTTTTATATCCAAAAACATTATTTTGTGTGTATATATATATATATATATATATACATATATATGTGTGTGTGTGTGTGTGTGTGTGTGTGCACGCACTTTCATGAATAATCATTTTTTGTGTTAATCTCAAGTGGTGAATGTTGTTCTCAAACTCCTTACACCCTATGTCAGCGGTGAGGTCTGCAGGTGAGGTTGGTGTCCTTTTTGCTAATAATTAGTTATTACTGTCTACTCTCTCTTTCAACCCTATAAAAGCACTAATATTTAAATCTCATGTTACCAGACTATAACACCTAACCACCTACCATTCTACCTTACTCCCTGAAAATCTTTAACTCTTAGATCACTATCAGTCTTTTCAAAAAAACTATTGTCATCATTCTTAAAAATCATTTCAACAATTTCTATCTATTTTGCTTTTTATTATTAAGAGATAGAGCATTGTTCTGTTACCCATGATGAAATACAGTGATGTGATTGTAGCTTACTGCAGCCTTGAACTCGTGGGCTCCAGGGATCCTTCCACCTCAACCTCCTGAGTAGCTAGGATTATATGCATGAACCATTGCACTTGGCTCTATTTTGCTGATTCCTTCCAATACTCTGGTATCTTCATACCATGTCTCCTCCAATGGTCATGTCTTCCATCTTATGTCAACCATTCTCTGTTGTGGTCACAACCTTGACTTTATCATTACAAACATATGCAACCCACTCAGAGAGATCAGCCCATCTGAAGACAAAGCAGTAGCCTCACAATTATCTTGAATCAATTGAACTTACCATATTTTTCCTCCCTTTCATACTAATGGCTGTTCTTGTCTTTTTCTTAGCTTAGTCATTATACTTGCTCCCTCTAATGTGTCTTCAACCTATTTTACCCATTTTTGCACTTAATTGGTAAAAATGTGTTTCTCATTAAGCCATCTCTTTATATACTCCACACAGCCAGATATCTGTAGCCTACTCTGCCTAGAATCATATGACTGGAATAAAACCTTCAACAATGCTGCCTAAATTTATGATCACTAGCTTCAATTGACTCTTTAAGGCTGCCCTACAAGCCTACTGTATTTTCTTGGGCTATTTATTCTTTCACTCTAACAGATAATTTTTCTCATAATTTCTTTTTTCTCATTAAACCCCAATATCTCTTCCCCATTCTTATTCTGCAGAATAACATTTCCAGTTTAATACCAACAGTTTTACAATAAACACATCAAGGACATATCTCTAGGATATTTTTTTCTGACTATTCTGCTAAAACAATTTTTCTCTTTACTAGATTAATAATATCAGTTTAGATAAATGCTATTATTCCTCTCACAGAGAAGACATACATGCATGCAAATCCTCTGTTCACTTTATATTCTATCTAAAAACTCGTATTTCTTAATTTCTTAAAGTAAAACACTATGAAAAAAGTTTCATATGTGATATTTACTTCCAATTTCCCTTTTCTAATTCTATTTGAAATATTTTTCTAATCACTTTATCAAAATTGTTTGTCAAGGTCATCTGTGACTCTACATTACTAAATGCAATGATCAATTCTAACCAAAACCTAATATTTGACACAAGTGGTCACATCTTTTTTGAAACATTCCTTCTTCTGGGTTTTACAGTTTTATTTTGACTTTTCTTTCCCTGAACATCCATTATTCTGTGCTCTAATTTCAGTGTAGCTGTTGACAGATTTGTTATATGTCTAATAGACTTTTCCCTATGAGTAATTGTTTTTATTCTCTGTGACTACTGTAAGTATCAAACAGGGAGAAAAACAGAAAAATTTTAATTGGGCATCAATGTAAGTTATAGAAAACAATTTACTTGAATAACTAAATAAGGTACTTTTTATTTTTTTAATTTTACTTTAAGTTCTGGGATACATGTGCAGATCTTGCAGGATAATTACATAGGTATACAAATGCCATGGTGGTTTGCTGCCTCTATCACCCTGTCAACTACATTAGGTATTTCTCCTAATGTTATCCCTCCCCAATTTCCCCAGCACCTGCTATCCCTCCCCTAGGCCTCCCCCAAACAGAATCCAGTGTGTGATATTCCCCTCCCTGTGTCCATGTGCTCTCATTGTTCAACACCCACTTTTGAGTAAGAACATGTGGTGTTTGGTTTTCTGTTATTGTGTCAGTTTGCTGAGAATCATGGTTTCCAGATTCATCCATGTCCCTGCAAAGGACATGAACTCATCCTTTCTTATGACTGCATAGTATTCCATGGTGTATATGTGCCATGTTTTCTTTAATCAATCAATCATTGATGGGCATTTGGGTTGGTTCTAAGTCTCTGTTACTGTAAACAGTGCTGCAGTGAACATATGTGTGCATGTGTCTTTATAACAGAATGATTTATAATCCTTTGGGTATATACCTAGTAATGGGATTGCTGGGTCAAATGGGATTTCTATTTCTAGATCCTTGAGGAATTGCTACAGTGTCTTCCACAATGTTTGAACTAATTTATACTCCCACCAACAGTGTAAAAGCATTCCTATTTCTCTATATCCTCTCCAGCATCTGTTGTCTCCAGGTTTTTTAATGATCGCCATTCAAACTGGTGTGAGATGGTATCTCAATGTGGTTTTGATTGCATTTCTCTAATGACCAGTGATGAGCATTTCTTCATGTTTGTTGGCTGCATAAATGTCTTTTTTTGAAAAGCGTCTGATCATATTCTTTGCCCACTTTTGATGGAGTGGCTTTTTCTTGTAGATTTCTTGTAGTTCTTTGTAGATTCTGGATATTAGCCCTTTGTCAGATGGGTAGCTTGCAAAAATTTGTCCCATTCTGTTGGTTCACAGTTCACTCTAATGATTGTTTCTTTTGCTGTGCAGAAGCTCTTAAGTTTAATTAGATCCCCTTTGTCTATTTTGGCTTTTGTTGCCATTGCTCTTGGTGTTTTAGTCATGAAGTCCTTGCCTAAGCCTATGTCCTGAATGGTATTGCCTCAGTTTTCTTCTAGGGTTTTTATGGTGTTAGGTCTTATGTTTAAATCTTTAATCCATCTGGAGTTAATTTTTGTATAAGGTGTAAGGAAGGGATCCATTTTCAGCTTTCTGCACATGGCTAGCCAGTTTTCCCAACACCATTTATTAAACAGGGAATCCTTTCCCCATTGCTTGTTTTTGTCAGGTTTGTCAGAGATCAGATGGTTGTAGGTGTGTGGCATTACTTCTGAGGCCACTGTTCTGTTCCATTGGTCTATATTTTCATTTTGGTACCAGTACCATGCAGTTTTCATTACTGTAGCCTTATAGTATAGTGTGAAGTCAAGTAGCATGATGCCTCCAGCTTTGTTCTTTTTGCTGAGCATTTACTTGACTATGAATTTTGGTTCCATAGGAATTTTAAGGTTTTTTTTCCAGTCTTGAAGAAATCATTGGTAGCTTGATTGAATAGCATTGCATCTATAAATTACTTTGGGCAGTATGCCATTTTCATGATATTGATTCTTCATAACCATGAGTATGGAATGTTTTTCCATCTTCTTGTGTCCTCTCTTATTTTCTTGAGCAGTGGTTTGTAGTTAGATACAATTTGACTTTCTCTTTTCATAATTGAATACCCTTTATTTCTTTTTCTTGTCTGATTGCTCTGGCTAGAACTTCCAATACTATGTTGAATAGGAATGATGAGAGAGGGCACCCTTGTCTAGTGCCAGTTTTCCAAGGAATGCTTCCAGTTTTTGCCCATTCAATATTGGCTGTGGGTTTATCATAAATAGCTTTTATTATTTTGAGAGATGTTCTATCGATACCTAGTTTATTGAAAGTATATAGCGTAAATGGCTGTTGGATTTTGCCAATGGACTTCTCTGCATCTATTGAGATAATCGTGTGGTTTTTGTCTTTGGTTTTGTTTATGTGATAGATTACATTTATAGACTTGCATATGTTGAACCTTGCATCCCTGGGATGAAACCAACTGAATCGTGATGGATAAGCTTTTTGATGTGCTGTTGCGTCTGGTTTGCTAGTATTTTATTGAAGATTCTTGCGTGGATGTTCATCATGGATATTGGCCTGAAATTTTCTTTTTTAGTTGTGTCTCTGCCAGGTTTGGTATCAGGATAATGTTGTTCTCATAAAATGATTAGGGAGGATTCTCTCTTTTTGTGTTGTTTTGGAATAGTTTCAGAAGGAATGGTACCAGCTCCTCTTTGTACATCTGGTAGAATTCAGCTATGAACCCTTCTGGACCTGGACATTTTGGTAGGTAGGCTATTAAATGCTGCTTCTACATCAGACCTTGTTATTGGTCTATTCAGGGATCCAACTTCTTCTTGGTTTAGTCTTTGGAGGGTGTAAGTGTCCAGGAGTTAACCCATTTCTTCTAGATTTACTGGTTTATGTGCATAGAGTTGTTTGTAGTAATATCTGATGGTAGTTTGTATTTCTGTGGAATTAGTGGTAATATCCCCTTTATCATTTTTTATTGCATCTAATTGATTCTACTCTCTTTTCTTTTTATTAGTCTGGCTAGTGGTCTATCTATTTTGTTGATCTTTTCAAAAAACCAGCTCCTGGATTTATTGATTTTTTTGAAGGAAGGATTTTTTGTGTCTCTATCTCCTTCAGTTCTGCTCTGATCTTAGTTATTTCTTGTCTTCTGCTGGCTTTTGGATTTATTTGACCTTGCTCCTCTAGTTCTTTTAATTGTGATGATAGGGTGTTGATTTTAGATCTTCTCTTGCTTCCCATATGGGCATTTATTGCTATAAATTTCCCTCTAGACACTGCTTTAAATGTGTCCCAGAGATTCTGGTATCTTGTGTCTTCATTCTCAATGGTTTCAAAGAACATTTTTATTTCTGCCTTCATTTTATTATTTATCCCGTAGTCATTCGGAGTAATTTGTTCAGTTTCCATGTAGTTGTGAGGTTTTGAATGAGATACTTCATCCTGAGTTTTAATTTGATTGCACTGTGGCGAGAGATGGGTTGTTATGATTTCTGTTCTTTTGCATTTGCTGAGGAGTGATTTACTTCCAATTGTGTGGTCAATTTTTAGAGTAAGTGTGATATGGTGCTGAGAAGAATGTATATTCTGTGGATATGGGGTGGAAAGTTCTGTATATGTCTATTAGGTCCACTTGGTCCAGATATGAGTTCAAAACCTGGATATCCTTGTTAATTTTCTGTCTTATTGATCTGTGTAATATAGACAGTGTAAAGTCTCTCACTATTATTGTGTGGGAATCGAAGTCTCTTTGTAGGTCATTAAGAACTTGCTTTATGTATCTGGGTGCTCCTGTATTGGGTGCATATACACTTAGGATAGTTAGCTCTTTTTGTTGCATTGATCCTTTTACCATTATGTAATGCCCTTCTTTGTATATTTTGATCTTTGTTGGTTTGAAGTCTGTTTTATCAGTGACTATGATTGCAACACTTCTTTTTTTTCTCTGCATTTGCTTGGTAAATCTTCCTCTATCCCTTTACTTTGAGTCTATGTATGTCTTTGTACATGAGATGGGTCTCCTGAATACAGCACACCAATGGGTCTTTACTTTTTATTTCATTTGCCAGTCTGTGTTTTTTGATTGGGGCATTTAGTCCATTTACATTTAAGGTTAATATTGTTATGTATGAATTTGATCCTGCCATTTTGATACTAGCTGGTTGGCCCATTAGTTAACACAGTTTCTTCATTTTGTCGATGAGCTTTACCATTTGGCACATTTTTGCAGTGGCTGGTACTGGTTGTTCCTTTCCATGTTTAGTGCTTCCTTCAGGAGCTCTTGTAAGGCAGGCCTGGTGGTGACAAAATATCTCAGCAATTGCTTGTCCATAAAGGATTTTATTTCTCCTTCACTTATAAAGCTTAGTTTGGCTGGATTGAAATTCTGGGTCGAAAGTTCATTTCTTTAAGGATGTTGAATATTGGCCCCCACTGTCTTCTGGCTTCTAAGGTTTCTGCTGAGAGATCCGCTACGAGTCTGATGGACTTCCCTTTGTGGTTAACCCGACCTTTCTCTCTGGCTGCCCTTAGCGTTTTTTCCTTCATTTTAACCCTGGTGGATCCGATGATTATGTGCCTTGGGGTTGCTCTTCTTGAAGAATATCTCTGTGGTGTTCTCTGTATTTCCTGGATTTGAATGTTGGCCTGCCTTGCTGGCTTGGAGAAATTCTCCTAGATAATATCCTGAGGAGTGTGTTCCAGCTTGAATTCATTGTTCTTGTCACATTCATTTACACCAATCAAACCTAGATTAGGTCTTTTCACATAATCCCATATTTCTTGGAGGCTTTGTTCATTTCTTTTCACTCTTTTTTCTCTAATCTTGCTTTCTCATTTTATTTCGTTGAGTTGATCTTCAATCTCTAATGTCCTCTATTCTGCTTGATCGATTCGTCTATTGAAACTTGTGTATGATTCACAAAGTTCTCATGCTGTGTTTCTCAGCTCCATCAAGTTGTTTACGTTCTTCACTAAGCTGATTATTGTAGTTAGCATTCCATCTAACCCTTTTTCAAGGTTCTTAATTTCTTTGCATTGGGTTAGAACATGTTCCTTTAGCTCAGAGAAGTTTTTTATTACCCACCTTCTGAAGCCTGCTTCTGTCAATTTGTCAAACTCATTCTCCATCAAATTTTGTTCCCTTACTGATGAGGAGTTGTAATCCCTTGGAGGAGGAGAAGTGTTCTGGTTTTTGGTGATTTCATCTTTTTGTGTTGGTTTCTTCCCATCTTTGTGGATTTATCTACCTATGGTCTTTGAAGTTGGTGACTTTCAGAAGGGGTCTCTGAGTGGACATCCTTTCTGTTGATGTTGAAGCTATTTCTTTCCGTTTTATAGTTTTCTTTCTAGCAGTCAGGTCCCTCTGCTGCAGGACTGCTGGAGGCCCACTCCAGACCCTGCTTGCCTGGGAATCACCTTCAGGGGCTGCAGAACAGCAAGGATTGCTGTCTGTTCCTTCCTCTGGTAGCTTCATCCAAGAAGGGTGCTCCTCAGATGTCAGCCAGAGCTCTCCTGTATGAGGTGTCTCTTTGGATATATGGGGATCAGGGAGCTACTTGAGGAGGCAGTCTGTCCCCTATCAGAGCTCAAATGCTGTGCTGGGAGCTCCATTGCTCCCTTCAGAGCTGCTGGGCAGAGACATTTAACTCTGCTGCAGCAGAACTCGCAACCACCCCTTTTCCCAAGTGCTCTGTCCCAGGAAGGTGGGGCTTTATTTATAAGTCCTTGAAGTGCTGCTGCCTTTTTTCAGAGATTCCCTGCCAAGCAAGGAGGGAGTTTAATCACAGTCTGCCTGCAGAGGCATTGCTGAGCTGCCGCAGACTCCGCTCAGCTGCTATGCTTAAACTTTCTTGACGTTTTGTTTACACAGGTAATGTTAGAACAGCCTCAGTAATTGCGGACTGCCTCGATAATGGCAGACTGCCTCAGTAATGGCAGACGCCCTTACCCCTACTGAGCTCAACTGTCCCGGGTTGAGCTCATACTGCTGTGCTGGCTGCGATCAAGCTAGTGGGTTTCAGTTTGCTGGTCTTTTTGTGGGGGTGGGACCCACTGAGCAAGATCACTTGGTTCCCTGCCTTCAGCCCCCTTTTTTCAGGGGAATGAGTGGCTTTGTCTCACAGAGACAGAGAAATGTTTATATAAAACAAACGTTTCAGACACTGGACAATAGGCAGCACAGGGCTGTGATATCTGAAATAGGAGGAACAAACGAAGATGGCCTTGAAGTTGCCCTACTTTTTGCCTGAAGTTTCATTTAGAACTACAGAGGAGGGAAAGCAATAAAAACTTGAATATGGTAGACTGAGTTGAGGAAATATACGTTGTCTGAGATTGCTGGAAATTACAAGGCAGAGTTCCAGAATGGAAGGAGTTATGCAGAGTAAAATCTAAATAGTGGTCCTCTTTTACATTTTTAATGACTACCAAGAAGTGAGTGTATTGGGTGAAACTCTAGGAGGATAGTCAAAGAATGACTGAGGAGGCATGAGCTGAACAGTTCTCAAAGCTTAAGCAGGGTTGAAAATTTTTTCTAATTACTGCCTTCAATAGAAGAGAGTCCTCAATGTTCACTTTAGGCATGCAGTACAGACACTAGGAGTGTCTGAATAGGTAGGGTTTTGTTTTGTTTTTTTCTGAATTAAATGTCCTGGGAGTAGTTTCATATGAAATTATGTACATGTTCAGATAGGTAAGATTTCGTATCATAATAGGAAATTTTTCTAAATAATGTTTTCTTAATTTTATAAAATATTGTTTTTGCTTGCTAAAGTGGCTGGTCTAGTATATTTCATGATTTTTATAGAATAAATAGAGCAATTTGTATGCCTTTTTGTGTATATAAATGGAGGCTTTTTTCCTGGATTAAATTCTTGATACATTTTCATGAGCAACAAATTTTCAAGATTTTGGACTGAAATAGTTAACATTCATAGCTTAAGATACAATAATATTCTAATTTTGTAGAAGACATCTTAACTTTAAAAATTTATTGAACACAGCATAATTTTTTTAATGTTCCCTTGTTTTTCACAATAACATAAGGTTTTCATGTCCTTTTTTTATCAGGGTAAAATTCTGAATCTTATTTAATATAGCTGCCTCATGGGTTTAAAGCAATGCTCATCCCACACAATAAAACTGTACCAAGAGGCATTAAATTTAAGAGTTAATTAGCATATGTTGGCTAGAAATATAATAATCTCATTATAATAGGTAAGCCTTCAAATTCATGTTCTGTAGGCAGTGGAACAAAAAACAAGATGTAAGACCACTAAATTATATATATATATATACACACATATATCTCTTTTTTCCATTGTGTGAAACAAACAGTGGCTTTTACTAGATACAGCTTGAAAAGCCTTATTTCTCTCAGAATGTATTTGAAGCTAATCCATTCTTTTCTGCTTTAGAATTGTAAATAGGGTCTATCAATTGAATGAATGTAACATAACCATCATTGCTGAGCCAGTACATAACCAAAAATATGATTCTTGTGCATCATGCTTAAGAGAAATATATCTTTGTTGCTGGCTTGCTAATAAATAGCAGTAATAGATATGCAGTAATATTACCATTAAAAGAAATTTGGGGTCTAGAAATGATTCAAATGCTATTCATTTTGTTTTATAGTTTTGAAAAGTGAATACCAGAGGTGAAAGAAGTACAATCACTTAGCTTAGAAACATGAAGGCAAATATTAAAGTATATTTTGCAAAGATTGCACAAGGAAGTACAATTTTTACAACTAAGTGTATATTCTATCCAAATAGAAGAGCCATTGTTTTTGAAAGGTTATAGATATGGATCCATGTTTATAGATAATATACAAACTTAATAAATATGGAAAATTTCCCCCCAAATAGTAGTATAGTGTGAAAAATCTAATAAATAAGCAAACAGTCACCAATGCGAGGTTTTTTTTTATGTAGGATATATCACTCTCTGGATGTAGTAGGTGATAATTAAGCATATGAGATAAAATTTTTGTAAGCATGACATACTGGGACAAAAGGTTAGCCATTACCTTCAATATTGTATGGCAGTGATATTGAAGGCTAGCTATCACTCAGTACCTGTTCTTTTATTTTTTTTTCCAGCTCTTTGTGTAGCACATGGTTGCTTAGAATAAGAAGTTCCTGTCCCAATCTCCTTTGCAGCTAGGTACAACCAGGATAATATAAATACGCAATATACAAAGCCTCGCATTTCACAGAGGACTAATACGTTGACTTTCTGTTAGAATCTATAATTTACAATTCCCAATTTGATATTGTTGCTGTTCTTTTTTCTCCCAGTCTTCTGGGTTCTTAAATAAACTTGGGGCTCATGTATGGGTAGGTGAAAGGGGAACAAGTGTCGATGTGCTGAACCAGAAAAGTATCTGAAATGATCAGGAAACAACATAGAAGTCAGTGTGATTGGAGCAGAATGAGGTAGGAGAGAGTGACATAAAACTGAGACTCAAAAACTCAACAGGCCCTTTAAGACCATTGTAAAGAACTAATGTATTTCATACTGAGATAAAAAGCTACTACTGGAGAGCTCCAAGTAAAGGAATGAACTGTTCACAATTACTTTCTTTTTCTTTTCGTATTTTTTAACACAGAATATGATAAATATGATATATTTGAGAAGTATAATATAATTTTCCATTATCTGACTCATTTTACTATTTTTTTAAAATTTTTAGCTTTGGTGAAATACACACACGACATAAAAATTACCATCTTCACCTTTGTAAGTGTGTAATTCAAGAATATTAAGTATATTCACATTGTTGTTTAACCAATCTCTAGAACATTTTCATCCTTCAAAATCAAACCTTTCCATTCCCCTCCCCTTCCCCTCTTCTCCCAGCTCACTATTATACCTTCCATTTTTGTCAGTTGACTACACTAGGTACCTCATACAACTGGACTTGTATAGCTGAAAGAAAATAATATGTACTCTTCCATGTAAAATTTACTCTGATATATTAAATTTTATTTGGTTCATTGTATTTTATTTTAAGAAGAATTAGAAACTATTTGTTGACCTACAAATGGATATCCTGTTATAAAAAATACTGTTTAGTCTTTGGGAGCAACCAGTTCAGCATGGTATTTAAGATGATCAACCCTGGATGCAGACTGCCAGTCTTTGAATTTGAGCTGCTTCACTTCCAAACTGTGTGTCCTTCTGCAAGTTATTTAAACTTGCTATGCATCCCGTTCCTCATCTGAAAGCAGACATAATAATAGTACTTACTCAGAGAGTTTTAATTCACACATGAAATCATTTAGAAGAGTATTTGTTACATAGTTAAAGCCCATGTAGTGGTTATTTTCCCATTATTTTTATCAATAAGGAACATTATGCTTTACTTTTAGAGAAGAGTTCAGAAACTTAAATGCTGGTAGAGGAAATACAACGATCATAAAACATGAGAAGTGTAATGTGTATATGGTAATAAGATGCTGGTATTGTGACCTTAATTACACTGCATTCTAAAATACTAGGCTAAGCCAAACAACACAGCAAAACAAAATATGTCTAGGCATCATTATTACCAGCAGATACCAATTGATTATTCTAATATTATTGGCAATATCACACCATATTACCAATTAGGGTGTGAACCATAATTATTAATTTAGGACAGCAAATAAACTAAGCTAACAAATGTAGCGCTGAGCCTTGGATATCAGAATTTTAAATCCCATTAATTAAACACTTATGTCCACATTAAAATTAATATTATTGTTTGAAATCTCATTATTAAAATGTAAAACAAATCAGCAATGGCATGTGTATAACTATATATATAATAAAAAATTAACCTCCACACACATACATATACACAGTGCACGCATACACACACAGACACACACACACACACACACACGTAGTTGAACATCTATAATCATCCTTCCATATCTTTGGGTTCCACATCCATGGATTCAACAAATCACAGATCAAAATATTTTTTTTATTTTTGAGACAGAGTCTTGTTCTGTCACCAGGTGCCAGGCTGGAGTGCAGTGGTGTGATCTCGGCTCACTGCAACCTCCGCCTCCCGGGTTCGGGCAATTCTCCCACCTCAGCCTCCCAAGTAGCTAGGACTACAGGTGCATGCCACCGCATCCAGCTAATTTTTGTATTTTTAGTAGAGACGGGGTTTCACCATGTTGGCCAGGATGGTCCTGATCTCTTGACCTCGTGATCCACCCACCTCGGCCTCCCAAAGTGCTGGGATTACAGGCCTGAGCCACTGCGCCCGGCCGATCAAAATTTTTTTTTTTAAATGAATGGTTGGGATGGTTGCATCCGTAATACCACGTACAGATTTTTTTCTTGTCATTATTTCCTAAATAATACAGTATAACAACTATTTATATCACATTTAAATTATATTAGGTATTATAAATAACCTAGAGATAATTTAAAATATACAGAAGGATGTGTGCAGGGTATATGCAAATACTATGCCATTTTCTATAAGGGACTTGAGCATCCACAGATTTTGGTATCCAGGGGGCTCCTGAAACCAATGTCATGTGAATACCAAGAGATGATTTGGTATTGTTTTATATATATGTATGTACATATATGATATGTTTTTACACACATGCATATAAAACATCATATATATACCCACACATATATAAAACAATCTTTGCAGTTGCATTAATTTATAAAATGATCAACAGTGCTCGTTTTCTTAGAAAGACTGATAATTACTGTTTCCTAATTTAAAAAAAGATTAGTACTTGATAGGAATTCTTAATATCTAATTAACTGATACATTTTAGGTATAAAATTTTTATCTTGTCACGCTCTTTTGTATTCAAGAGATAGTTGATACATGAGAAGCTTTCCAAAACAGTGTTAATGAATAGACAATTCTATTAAAATTCTTTGACCTTCAGTTTGGCAGACAAACTTACAAACACTTTCAGAATTAATTTAGTAACAAAATGATTTTAACTTGCTTTCACTATAACTGTCATTCAATTTCTATTTGCTTAAAGTGTCTTGCATTTTATAATGACTCTTTCTTGTTTCTTATACAAAAGATACAGCAATTTTAACAATAATAAACACTAATTTTATAACATTTTATATTATTATATTTCAGCAACTTTGGTATTTATTTGGAGTAAGGCAGAGGCAAGTAAATAGTCTTGAAAAGAAAAGTAATGAGAGTTGTGATTACCTTTCCTTATGCCAACTTGTTTAAACTACAGTCCCCAGTCATTTACTCAAACATTAATCTACTCAATGTGGTAAAGGTATTTTTTTGAGGAGATGAAAGTACATAATCAATTCACTTTACCTAAGGGAGATTATTCCAAATAAGCAATTCTAGCTAATCTGAGTGGGCCTGATTCAATTAGTTGAAAAGCTTTAAGAACACAGCCTAGGCTTCCTGATGAAGTTATTCTCACTATGAATGATAACAGCTTAAGATTGCCAGCCTGCTCTTCCTAATGGCTTGCTTTATATGGTTCAGACCTGCGTAACCAGCCTGCATAATCACATGAGTCAATTCCTTGAAATAAATCCCTTAAGATATATATATCTCTCAGTTCTTCATTGCTGGTTGTGCCTTAACTGACAAAGGGTTAGTTGTTAATTGCCTTATCAGATATGAAGCATATTATGAAGTTAAAATTATCAAACTGTTGTGATACCAGTATACAGATCAATAAATAGATCAATGGAAGATGGTAAATTATATATATGTGTCATAAAAAGTGGAGTTCTAACTCAGTGGAACTTGTAAGGAAATATAACAAAATTCTGGCTATTTTCTATAGGGTGACAGTATTAAAAGATGCTATAAAATAATGTAATTGTATAAAAAGAAAAGAAAAAAATAATGGCAATAGGAAAAAAATCTCAATTTTACTATTAAAACTTTAGTATTAGAAAACTTTATTCACAGAAATTCATATAGAAAACCAACTGTGAATAATAAAGTTCATCTGTGTTTTTCTACTGTCAAAACCTACCACCTCCCAGGTGGACCCTGAGGAGACAGTGAGTGATGAAATCTAATCTTCATCAAGGATATTGGACAGTCAATAAAAAGCAGCTGTAGATTAATAAAGCTGTGTTACCTGTCCTTCTCTACATATTCACCTTAATTAGATATTTACAGTTTGCCTTTATAAAAATATAGACAAATCTTTTTTCCTATATTTTTCTTGATGAAAACTGTTGAGGTATTCATTTGACTTCTTTCTTTTCCATTATTCTTTTACTTTATTTAAGATGTATACTCATCTCGTATTGAGCTCAGATCCCTGAACTCTTTCATTTAATAAACAAACCTTCCACTTCTTTTAGTTTATTAAATCTATTTTAATCTTTTCTTGACAGCGATTTTATAAACAATGATTGTTTATTGGAGAAAATAATATCTGGACTAGAAGAAGTGCCAATGAGATTAATCTTACAAACTATCAAGTCAGTTACCTAACTTGCTAAGTGCTGCCCAAATATTAGTAATTTAATAACACTACAGAAATATGTCGTCCACCTTTATAAAAAATTATTCCAAATAATTATGTCATTTGTTTTCATTTGAAGAATACATAGTTCAGACAGTTAATGATTAAACTCGTGGAAGTTGACAATTAATAATGAGCAGTGTTATAATGTAAGATTAATTTTTCAAATATTTTTAAGTTTCTATTAAATATTTACAAATTATACATCAACTGGGTCTTAAGATGGCCAACTCAGTGCAGCTGGGAAGTGCTGCCCCCATGGAGAGAGGCCGAGAGTTTGAGTAAATTAACATAATTTGAACAGATCTTTGTAAAAAAGATGCCAAATGTTGATATAGAAAAGATGCAAAAACTGAAGCTGAAGAGGGAGGAAGCTGGAAATTCCGTGTGGGTTAACTGAATGCTAGCGCTGGTTCCTGGCCTCAAAGTGTGTCTGAGGAAGGGGTAAGTGAAGGGACTTGGAGACTGGGGACCTCACACCTGCCACAGACATTTGAGCTGGTAGGTGGCTATCCCCAGGTATTAGACAGAGACAGAGCTGCCACAAGCATGGCCCCAGGAAATTTTGTGCTAGGGACAGCTTTGGTGGAGCCTAACCCATTAAGGGCTGCCTATCTCCCTGTGATAGGCTCTGGCCCTAGCTAACCACTGGAGAGAAAGCAGGGCCACCTTTCCTGTGGGACTGGGGCAGATTTGTCCTACAGGCCACCTGCCTGCCAGCCCCTCTCAGGGCTCCTGCCTGACCACCCTGCAGAAGGCTGTACACAACATAGTTCCATTGCCCATCCTGAGTGCTTCACATCACCTAAGTGCATTCTGGAAACCTGGGAGCCCTTCAGATCCTATAGTGCACCTGGGACCCAGTCCCAAGGGTCTGAAGGAGAAAGCTGCAAGCAGGTCCTGGCACCCCAGGGCTGTGGACCATGGCTCAGGATTGCATAGCCAGGATCTGTGCCCTGTACTCAAGTCAGGGAGGAGACCACATTCTTCAAAAACTGAGAAGGGTGAATTGCACAGGTTCACATATTGGTCTAAGACCTAGATGTGCCTCCCTCCACAGCACAGTTCCAATAAAGATGTGGCCTATTTCCCTACTGGGCCTCTGTCCAAGGGAGCCCTGAGGCTGAAACAGCAATCGAAATAAATAGACAAATGGAATTGCTGGCAAAGTGCCAGTGATCAGAGGTGGCTCCCCCAATCTCCAGGAGTGAACCTGGTGAGGTGGTCACCTCTATCCCCCTTGCACCACAGAGCATAGCTGCAAATCCAAGGATTACAAAGGAGCCATGCTTCTAAATGAGAGCCTATCATCCATTGTTCTCAAGTACTATTTATAGAATTGTGGCCCAAACTACAGCAACAAAAAGTCACTCTCCTAATTCTTCCTGCTGATAAACTAAGGGCAAGAATTCAACAACAAAGACCTTCTACCAAGGCTTAGCCCTGTGAAAACTTCCAGAAACAAAGCCAACTATGTATACTAGATTTCCATCACAGTTAAAAGAACATCACCCTTCCAAGATGGGAGAAAAATCAGTACAAGAACTCTGGCAAATCAAAAAGCCAGAGTGCTCTCTTACCTCCAAACAGGTCCCCTAGGTCCCCAGCAATGGCTAATCGATCTGAAATGTCTGAAATAACAGACATGGAATTCAGAATCTGAATGACTAGAAAGCTTATTAAGGCCAGAAGAAAGTTGAAACTCAATCCAAGGAAGCAAAGCAATTCAGTAAAATGATTTGAGAGTTGAAAGAATAAGAAGCTGTTTTAAGAAAGACCCAAGTTGAACTTCTTTAGCTGAAAAATTCACTGCAAGAATTTCAAAATACAGTCAGAAGTATTAAGAGCAGAATAGACCAAGCAGAGAAAAGAATCTCAGAGCTTAAAGACAGGTAATTGAGTCAACTCAGACAAAAATAAAGAGAAATTTTTTAAAAAATGAACAAACCCTCTGAGAAATATGCAATTATGCAAAGAGACCAAATCTATGACTCATTGGCATTCTTGAGAGAGAAATAATGAACAACTTGGAAAACATATTTGAGGACATAGTCCATGAAAATTTCCCTAATCTCATGAGAGAAGTTGACCTGCAAATCCAAGAAATATAGATACCATGAAAGACAACCATCCCCAAGGCACGTAATCATCAGATTCACTAAAGTCAACAGAAAAGAAAAAATCTTAAAGGAAGCAAGAAAGATGGGGCAGGTAACTTACAAAGGGAACCCATCAAGCTAATAGCAGACCTTTCAACAGAAACCTTACAAGTGAGAAAAGATTGGGGGCCTATTTCTAGCATCTTAGAGGAAAAAAAAAATCCAACCAAGAATTTCACATGCTGCCAAACTAAGCTTCTTTAAAGGAAATAAAATCTTTCTCAGAAAAGCAAATTTTGATGGAATATATTTAAACTAGATCAGACATACAAGAGATTTTCAGAAGTGGACCTGGTGAGGGGGTCCTCAGATCCTCAGGCCCGTGGTGAGGGGTCCTGGTAAGGAAGTACTAAGCATAGAATTGAAAGAGCCTGCTACCACAAAGACACATTTTGGCACATAGCCCACAAGCACTGTAAAACAACTGCATAAATAAGTCTACATAGAAGCCAGCTAACAACATGATGACAAAATTAAAATCACTCATATCAATAGTAACCTTGAATATAAATGGGCTTAATGCCCACTTAAAAGACATAGAGTGGAAAGCCTGATAAAAAGACAAGCCCCAAATGTCAGTTTTCTTCAAGAGACCCATCTCACATATAATATCACCCATAGGCTCAAAGTAAAAGAATGGAGAAAATTGTACCATGCAAACTGAAAGGAAAAATGATCAGGAGTCACTATACTTATATCAGATAAAACAGACTTTAAATCAAAAATTAAGAAGGACAATAAAATGCATTACATAGTGATAAAGGGTATGATCCAACAGGAAGCCTTAAGCATTCTAAATATATATGCACCCAACATTGAAGCACCCAAATTCATAAAACAAGTTCTTCTTATCCAATGAAAAAACTTAAACCAACACAAAACAATAGTGGGAGGCTTGAATATCCTACTGACAGTGTTAGATCATCAGGGCAGAATATTAAAAAAGAAACTCTGGATTTAAAGTTGACACTTGACCAATTGGACTTCAGACAGCTACAGAACACTCTACCCAACAACCAAAAGATATACATTTTTCTTATCTGCACACAGAATATATTCTAAGATCAACCACATGCTTAATCATAAAAAAGTCTCAATAAATTCAAAATGATTGAAGTCATACCAAGCACATTATTGAATCACAGTAAAATAATAGTAGAAATCAAAATCAAGATCTCCCCAAACTATAAAAACACATCAAAGTAAATAACTTATTCCTGAATAACTCCTGGGTCAACATCAAAATTAAGGCAGAAATCATAAAAATTGTTTGAAATTAATGAAAAAAAGGGACACAACTTACCAAAATCTCAGACAGTGTTAAGAGAAAAATTTATAGCCCTAAATGTCATCATCAAGAAGTTAAAAAAAATCTCAAATTAACATTCTAACTTTGGAAAGGAAGACACTGAGGCAAATAACGGAAAGGAATTAGGGGGAGAAAATCCCAAAGCTAGAAGAAGAAAAATAAGTAACTGAAATTAAAAAAGAACTTAATGAAATTGACACGTAAGAATCTATACAAAAGATCAATAAAACCAAGAGTTGGTTTTTCAAAAAAATAAAAATAAGTAAGATAGGCCACTAGCTAGTTTAAAAAGAAAAAGAAAGAGAAGATCCAAGAAAGCACAATCAGAAATGAAAAAGGTGCTTTTTATCACTGTCACAACTGATTCTACAGAAATACAAAAGATCTTCAGAAACTATTATGAATATATCTAAGCACACAAATTAGAAAATATAGAGGAAGTGGATACCTTCCTGTAAGCACATAATTTTCCAAGATTAAATCACAAAGAGACTAGTACCCTGAATAGACCAATATCAACTTCTGAAACGGAATTGGTAACAAAAAACCTACCAACCAAGAAAAGCCCTGGACCAGTTGGTTTCCCAGCTGAATTCTACCAGACTGAAAGGAATCCTACACAAAACTATTTCAAAAAATCAAAGAGGAAGGGCTTTTCCCTAACTGATTATGTGATGTCAGTATCAGCCAGATATGCAAATCAGGATTTAGGAAAAAAAAAAAAAAAACCTTCAGGCCAATATTCCTGAAGATAGATAGAAAAATCTTCAATAAAATATTAACAAACCAAATCCAGCAGCACATAAAAAAGTTAACACATCACAATTAGGAAGGCTTTATTCCTGGGATGCAAGGCTATTTCAACATATGTAAATCAGTAAGTGTGCTTCACCACCTAAACAGAATTAAAAGCAAAAACCATATAATTATCTCAATAGATACAGAGAAAGCCTTTTAAATCCAACATCCCTTCACGGTAAAAATCCCTCAATAGACCTGGCATCAAAGGAACATACCAAAAAATAATAAGATCCGTCTATAACAAACCCATGGCCAATCTCCTACTCAACAGGCAAAACCTCAAAGAATTTTCCTTGAGAACTGGAGTAAGACAAAGATGTCTCCTGTCAGTACTCCTGTTCAGCCTAGTCCTGGAAGTAAGAAAGAAATAAAGGGCATCCAAATAGGAAACGAAGAAGTCACACTATCTCCCTTTGCTGATGATATGATTCTATACCTAGAAAATCCTGAAGACTCTGCCAAACGATACCTAGAACTGATAGATGACTTTAGTAAAATTTCAGGATACAAAATCAGTGTATGAAAATTAGTAGGATTTCTGTACACCAATAATGTTTAGGCTGAGCATCAAATCAATAACATATTCCCATTTACAATAGCGGAAAGGAAAATGAAATACCTTGGAATACAGCTAACCAAGGAGGTAAAATATCTCTACAAGAAGAACTACAAAACACTGCTGAAATAAATGGGAGACAACACAAATCAATGGAAAAGCATTCCAGGCTTATGTACTGGAAAAATCACTATTGTTAAAATGGCCATACTGCCCAAAGCAATTTACAGATTTAACACTATTCCTATCAAACTACCAATGTTATTCTTCAGAGAATAAGAAATACTATTATAAAATTCATATGCAATCAAAAAAAAAAAAGAGACCAAATAACTAAAGGAACCCTAAGTAAAAAGAACAAAGCTGGAGGCATCCCACTACCTGACTTCAAATTACACTACAAGGGTACAGTAACCAAAATAGCATGGTACCATACAAAAGCAGATGCATAAACTAATAGAGCAGAATGGAGAACCCAGAAATAAAGCCACACACCCACAATCTTAGACAAGGCTGACAGAAACAGGCAATGGGGAAAGGACTCCCTATTCAATAAATGGTGCTAGAATAACTGGCTAGCCATGTGCCAAATAATAAAACTGGACCCCTACCTTTCACCATATACAAAAATTACCTCAAAATGAATCAACTATTTAAGTGTAAGCCTTCCCACTATAAAAATTATAGAAGACAATTTAGAAAATACCCTTCTTAACATTGGCCTTACTAGAGAATTTATGGCTAAGTCCTGAAAAGCAATTGTAACAAAACCAAAAATAGCCACATGGGTTTAAATTAATAGCTTCTGCATAGCAAAAGAAACATATAACAGAGCAAACAAACAACCTGCATAATAGAAGAAGTTATTCACAAACCATCCATTCATCGAAAGTCTAATATCGAGGATTGATATGATTTAGCTCTGTGTCCCCATTTATCTTGTAATCCCCATATGCCAAGGGAAGGATTTGGCCAGAGATGATTGGATCACAAGGGCAGCCCTCCCATGTCTGTTCTCAGGATAGTGAGTGAGTTCTCACAAGATACGATGGTTTAAAAGTGTGTGTCTGGCTGGGTGTGGTGGCTTACACCATGCCTGTAATCCCAGCACTTTTGGAAGCCAAGGCAGGCAGATCACCTGAGGTCAGGAGTTCAAGACCAGCCTGGCCAACATGGTGAAACTCTGTCTCAACAAAACTACAAAAGTTAAGCAGGTGTGATGGCAGGTGCCTGTAATCCCAGCTACTCAGTAGGCTGAGGTGGGAGAATCAATTGAATTCAGGAGGTAGAGGTTGCAGTGAGCCAAGATCACACCATTGCTCTTCAGCCTGGGTGACAGCAAGACTTCGCCTCAAAAAAAAAAAAAAAGTTTATGTCTTTCTTTGTTCTCTCTCTCTTTCTCCTGCCACTTTGTGAAAAAGGTGCTTACCACCCCTCCAACTTCTGCCATGATTGTAAATTTCTTGAAGCCTCCTTAGCAATGGAGAACTGTGAATCAATTAAACCTTTTTTTTTTAATTAATTACCCAGTTTCAGGTAGTTCTTTTATAGCAGTGTTAGAGTGGGCTAATACAAACATCTATAGAGAAATTAAACAAATCAACAAGCAAAAAACATTTACCCTATGAAAAATGTGCAAATCATATGAACAGACACTACTCAAAAGAAGATACACAAGTGGCCATTGAACATATGAAAGAATGCTCATCATTACTAATCAGAAAAATTCAAATTAATACAACAATGATATACCATTTCTCAACAGTCAGAATGGCTATTATTGAAAAGGCAACAAATAACAGATGCCAGTGAGGCTTCAGAGAAAAAGAATATTATATAATGTTGATAAGAATGTAAGTTAATTCAGCCACTGTGGAAAGCAGTCTGTAGATATTACAAAGAATTTAAAGGCACCTGCATTTGGCCTAGCAATCTCACTACTGGGTATGTACCCAGAGGAAAATAAGTCATTCTACCAAAAATACACACCATATACTCATATGTTCATTGCTGCACTAGTCACAATAGCTAAGACATGAAATCAACCTATGTGCCCATTAATATAGATTGGATAAAGAAAATGGAATACATAGACACTATGGAATACTATATAGCCATAACAAAAATGAAATCATGCTCTTTGCAGCAACATGGATATAGATGTGGGCCATAATCCTAAGTGAATTAACGTAGGAATAGAAAAACCAAATACTATATGTTCTCACTTATAAGTGGGAAATAAACATTGAGCATACATGGACATTAATATGAGAATAATAGACTGTAGAATACTAGACAGAGAGAGGGGGAGAGGATCATGGGTTGAAAAATCACCTATCTGATACTATGCTCACTATCTGAGTGATGGGATCTGTATTAGTCCATTTTCACACTGTTATAAAGAAATACCTGACACCGTATAACTGATACAGAAAAGAGGTCTAATTAACTTACAGTTCTACATTGCTGGAGAGGCCTCAGGAAACTTAGAATCATGATGGAAGGTGAAGGGGAAGCAAGCACCTTCTTCACAAGGTGGAAGGAGAGACAGAGAGATTGAAAGCAAAGGAAATCACACTTTTAAGCCATCATAACTCATGAGAACTCATTCACTATCACAAGAACAGAATGGAGGAACTGACCCCCATGATCCAATCACCTCCCACCAGGTCCCTCCCTCTACATGTGGGGATTACAATTCAAGATGAGATTTGGTTGGGAACACAGAGCCAAGCAATATCAGGATCTATACCCCAAACTTCAGCATTACACAGTATTCCCATGTAACAAACCTAGACATGTACCACTGTATCTAAATTAAAGCTAAAATTAAAAAATATATATATATATGAAAAAGAATGTATGTACACACTTAAAGCTTCATAAAATACTTTTATATCTGATAGCTTTAATGTTAAATCTAATAACTGAATATTAAATATGGTTGTTTCACATATAATTTCTTGTCAGAAATTTTTGTATAAGTATGTACTCTCCAAAGAGAAGCATATATATATTATGTATATGTATATTATGTATATATGCTTCTTTTTTGTGTATATTTTCTCTTTTTTGTATATATTAGTATGTACTCTCTAAAGAGAAGCATGTATATATTAGTTTGTACTCTCTAAAGAGAAGCATAGGATATGTGAGAAGCATAAGCAATCATGTCTTTTTATTAAATGCCTTAAAAATTTTCTTGTTTATGAATCCATCTTTTCTTGAAAATTGTTTTAATCAATGTTAAAATTGTTTGAATTAATAAATGACTTAACTCCCTAACAATTTATTTAAAGTTTTCTCTGATGTTACTAAACTTGATCAATAAAACCACCATTTTCAAGGGCGCTAATGCCTTATTTTCTTTTGCTAAATAAAAAGTAAGTAAGAAAAATCACAATCTTATTTTACTTCTTAGCAGAATTTTACCTTGTTGATGGGTCTTATCCTTTTTAAAAAATTACAATATTAACATCAACACTGAAAAGTATTTAAATGTTAAAGACTCTGAACTAGCAACTAGGAAATCTCATCTTATTCTTCCCATTCAGCAGCTATAACTACAGTAAGCAGTGCACATGGACATAGTCTATAAATTTTGAGATATGTGTTTATGCACATTCAAATGCACCAAGTCAATAGAAATGGTAAAAATGTTTAAAATGAGTTAATGAAGACATAGCCTTTATAAAACATAAAAGAAATGTTCAAAGTAAGTTAATGAAGACATAGCCTTTATAAAAAAAATCAAAGAAATAAAATCAGAAATTATTTTAATGGAGAATGTAATTTGTTAACATTTCCTCAAATAAGACCTGTGTTTATTTTACTGTTTTATTTCTGGTTCATTTTTTCTTTCATGAGCTACTATAGCATCTGAAGGTTCAGCCCTCTCTCCCACCTCAGCTGAGCTCCTGGCAAATGCTAATTTCAGGTTAAGGCACAAATCTGCTTATAACACAAGGGAAGCCACCAAGGACCTGCAGGCGTTCTGCTACTCTGGCCCTATGGGGAAAAGCAGAATCAATTCTGCCACAGATGGTAAAAACCAAAGAACAGCCAATAAATGTTTGAAGAAAATAGCATGTTAAAAACAAGTAGTTTAGATAGTTCTTCAAAGAGTTTTACTTTGTTACAAACAAGATGTTCTTCTCCAAGAGGTCTTTACTTTCTCATACTATCTGTCCTGAAGTCCTATTTCTGTGTTCTTTGCCTAATGTAATCTTACCCATCAATCTATCAGCCCCTCCCCACCTGCCATGCTCAGGCATGCCCACCAAGAAATCACCCTCTCCCTGCTGTAAAAGCTTTCCCCATGGAAACTTTTCTTCCCTGCACTCTTCAAAGTAGCTAATTGTGTTTAGCTTAGACTGTGCAATCCAACCCCCATCAATAGGGGAATGACACAGCAGCTAAGGCCAACTGCTTTAGCAATTAAAAACCCCTGCTCTCCTTTGTCCTATGTGCTCTTTCCATTGCTCCATCCATGAGACACATCCTTCTATAGAAGTAAATTTGCCTTGCTGAGAAAATTTATGTTCAAGTACTATTTCTTTTGTGGTGCCAAAACTTTGTTTCTAACACAGCAGAATAAAAGAAAAACAAAAACCATCACATGGAAAAATTTACACACAAAAAAATATTAAAAACAGAAATTGATGTTAAGATACATGTATTTAATATTTAGAAATATACTTAGGAATATAAGAATATGTCATGGGCAAATAAATTACACAAGAAAGGAAAGGGGGACTGAGAAATTGAGAGACAAAGTTAAGATGTATACAAGCTGTTAATATATATTTGATGAAGATTCTTGCAAGAGAAACAGACATCAAATAATGGAATTAATAATACAATATTTTGATAAAGTGCACACTTACATTTTTTTTTCATGACCCATACCTTCTGTGGGCTATCTAAAAATTCTTAGCCTAATCCAGAGAAGTGAAAATTTAAGATTTAGACCGTATATGTATGGTTCTATTTATGGACTTTATTCTGTTTGTTGCTCTGTATTCTCTTTGTTGCTCTGTTCCTATGCCAATACTGAATTGCCTTGATTACAAAAGAAAACTATTTTTATGTTTATGATGCTGATTATTTCTCCACATTTTTCCATATGTTTCTTGGCTCTTTGTATTTCCTTTTTTAAAACAAAAACAAAAGACTTTATATTATTTTGGATAATTCATGTTTTTCTTCTTAATGTGTAAAAACATTCTTTATCCTTTTCTCTATATGCTTATGTTTGCAATTGCATTTAATTTTGTTTCTGGCCTTTTATTGTTAATTTTAAAGCTTTAGAAACATTATCTGTATTTTCCTTTGTGATTCTTTTTATCATTACTGCTATATTTAGATAGTTCCAGAAATCATAAACTTGCTCATTTTGCATTTATATTTTTCTAGATGAATATTTCTACTAAAATATTTTCATTTTTTAAAATTTTGACTAAAAACTTAAAAATAGAGAATGAGACATAACAAATTTTTTAAAATCTTAATTTTGTTTGCATATGCCCTCAGACGTGACCATCAAATATTTTTCCTGAGTTTTTTCCCAAAGTGAAATATAAAGTGATTTATTTTTCCCCTTGGATCACAGTGCTATAGGATTTTTATCCCAGAAGTGGCAATAGTTTTTTCTCACCACATGGAGAAAAAAATCCATGCAAGAGGGGTGCAGATGGCAGCTCTGAATTTCATAGTCCTGTAACCCTGACTGAAAATTATAGCTTGTAATGAGTCACATACAGATTGTAAAAGGAAAATATCTTGGGCCCTTTCAAGCTGGGAACTGCTCAGGGCAAATCTGCTTCCCATTCTATTCAAATTTATTACTATGCTCACTGAAATAGATGCATATCTGATTGCTTCCTTGGAAAGTCTAATCAGAAACTCAAAAGAATGCAACTGTTCATTGTCTCTCACCTACCTGTGACTTGGAAGCCATCTCTCCTCTTCCAGTCTTCCTGTCTTTGCTTCAAGTTGTCCTGCATGTCCAGACTGAACCAATGTGCTTCTTACAGATATTGATTGATGTCTTGTGTCTCCCTAAAATGTATAAAATTAAGCAGTTCCCCGATCACCTTGGCACATGTCATCAGGACTTCCTAAGGCTGTGTCACAGGCGTACATCCTCAACCTTGGCAAAATAAACTTTCTAAATTAACTGAGACATATCTCAGATTTTTGGAGGTTCATATTTTGATAACTACAGGGGGATTCTGAGTAAAGATGCCCCTGATCTTTGACAAATATCCCATTGGTGCTGGGTACCCACATCAGCTAACTTTATGGTTCAAACCAATAGGACAATTTGCTGAGGTCCGTGAGCACCTCCTCCAGCAAATCCCTGGTCTTTCAAACTTTGGCTGAGATCTAAAGTTTATTTTGCTGTACAATTCCTCTCTTTTTTTTGGTGGGGGTGGGGGTAGTTTTACTTTCTTCCAATAAGGAAGACATGTCTTCCTACTTCCATGATGATAGAAGGCAGGTAACCCCTTTATGGAGTTTGAGCTCACTTCCAACAGGGAAGAGGAGTTTTATTTTTCATTGCTTCTAGGATGGTAGAGAGCAGTCTACAGCCTGAGACCCATCACAACATAAGAAACTGGTATAAGATTCTGTCTTGCAAATTCTTTTTAAACAACTAAAGTTATTGTAGGGAGCCAGAGTAACCCACCCCTTCTGGGGTGATCAGCAGCAAGGCTGCTATGAACTTTGGTTGAACTTCAAAAAAGTGAAACCACAGTAGGAGGATGTGTATGTCTCGGAGAAGAAGAACAGACAGGCCTAGAAAGAGATAACCAGCTTTCACTGACCTTGCTGCAAGACAGATTTTAGCTGAAGTATGTTAACTGAAGTATGAGAATAATGAGCACAGGCTGTTCTAAGTAACTGCACCCTCCCCCTGCTATGTGCTTTGTGAACATATAAAATAAAGTACACTGAGATAGGTCAGGGCCGAAGAGACTGACAGCCTCACCTCTAGGATTGCCTGGCCCAGATTTCTCTATGTCTGTGTCTGTGTCTTTCTTTATCCCCTACCATTCCCTCTTAGGTCTTTGAACCCTTGTGCAGCATGGGACGCAGCATCTGTCAGACGTAGTGCCCTAACAGGGACTTGAGCATGGAAACAAGGAATAGGAAAAGAGTAAGCTGAGAGGATGCTCAGACTCCTAGGGACAAATAATAATTGGTGAGTGAATCGAGGTATGTGTCACCAGGCATAAAAATGGGGAATTCTTTATCGAGAAATCACTTGTTGTATGTTGAAGGGCTGCTTGCCCTTCTTAAGGGCAGGAGATGTTGTGTATGTAGAGAGCAGCTGGAGGACTTTCTTAAATTTGTGAATTAGATTTGCTCATGGTATCCAGAACAGGGCAAGGTCAGTTTAGCCACATGGATGAGGGTAGGACAGAAGTTACATAGCAAATACACAGCTGAGGGACCTCGGACAATGCCAGTTTATACTTCTATTTGTTCTTTGATTAGGGACAACCTTAAGGCAGATAGATAAAGGAAAAGCTTGTTGCTGCCCTTTCTAACACACTGAGGGGAGTTCAGGCTATCTCGGCATCTCTTAAAAGCCAGGAGACAAGTAAAAGTGCCGAGGCAGCAGAGCCTTCTGCTCTAACCATAGACGTCCCTCTGCTACCTCAGGAGGACTTTTCTCCGACACTTCAGGGTGTACTTAAAACCACTTCCTTCTTCGAAGAGGAAGAGGCGGGGACCTGGGTGCCAAGAGCCGGCCGGCGGCGCAGCTACAGTGCAGAGCCCACAGGCTGCCAGGGCTACTCAAGCAGACAGATGTTGATCCCGGGGTGACCCGCTGCGTGCAGTGGAGGCTGAGAGGGTGTCAGGGCCTGGAGCATGTGGCCGGGAGACTGGTGGTGATGGGCAGCAACGGCCAACAAGCCAAGCAGGAGACACATGCATGTTTGGATGTGGACGCTCAGCTGCAGAGGTGGGCCAGGGGCAGCCGAGGCAGCCTGGGGGCAGGATTCCCGACACTGTCGGGTGGCCAGGGCTGCCGAAGAAAACAGCCCCTGAGGCTGGCCGATTTCAAGCTACAGGTCATTATCATCGACTCCCACAACATGGGTAAGACCAGCCTGATGGAGCACTCCTCATATTATGAAAATTATAACTACACTGGATGGAGTGCTGACTCTCCTTTGTGTGTCTCCATAATGGAGCAAACAGGTTGTATAAAGGCTAAGCAGGAAAATAAAATGGCAGCAGCCACTATTGGAGTAGCCAATCTTTTAGGGCCTTGGGACCTTTTTCGGTACCTGTCCAAAGTTAGTCAATGGGGATTCCCAAACAACACACATGACGTTTTGAGTACATATCCCCAATAGAATATTGCCAACGTAAGACGGGGATGGAATTTAAAAGCTTTGCGAAGTAGAACTATGCTAATGTGCTCCCTGTAAAGCATAATATTTCTGAAAACCGGACAATGTATGACTGGTCTCACAATACAGTTAATCATGCTAGATATCAAGAGGATATGTCATTAGGAGCATTCATCAATAATGTTTTAACAAACCATGGGACTATGCGAAAGGAACTACGGCATCTGGTCACCGCCATGGACTACGTTAATTATTCCAGCATATTCACAAATGACATCTGTGGACTAAAGGCTTATGTTCCCATCCCTTATGTGATTGTAACAGGGGAGATCAATGTAACTCAACATGGAGGGGAGTTTTATGTGTCTTGTATAAATTGTAATCTTACTTCTTGTGTGTCTATTTATAATAAGGGACAAAGTATGCTGGTGTTAAAGCAGCCTGTATATGTGATGATTCCTGTCAATTTAACAGAAGAATGGTATGAGGACAAGGGTTTGGCAGTGTTGCAACACATGGAAAAAATGTTGTCTCGATGTAAAAGAGCATTGGGATTATTGATTTTTGGTATTGTGACACCGATAGCAATTATTGCCAGTACTACAGTTGCTGCCATTTCACTTTCTCAAGCTATTCAAACAGCCCATTATGTAAATCAATTGACATCAAATGTGTCTCAGCTTATGGCCACTCAAGAGGATATCAATCAGAGATTAGAGGCCAGACTGGCAGCTCTTAAGGCAACCACCAGGTCTATAGGAGATGAGCTGGAGGCAGTAAGATTAAGACAAAGGCTCAGATGACACAGTAATTATGTTGCTGTGACCCCTGTAATTTGGAATGATACAAAATGGAATTGGGAAATAGTTAAAAAACAACTTAATGGAGATCATCGCCATTATAATTTGACCAGTGATTTGATTAAATTACATCAGGAAATTGATGAAATACAACATGCACACCTTGATATTGAAAACCCTGCAAAAATAACAACAAAAAAAATGTATTGGGTAAGCTACAGTGATTTAATCCTTTTGGCATCATGAAACATGCTTTCTGGATGTTTATTATACTTATTGCCTGTGTAATTATTTTGTTTTTGTTATATGCAGCAGTCTGTATTCATCTAAATCTAGACAGCAAAAACCTGCAAGCTTAACTGCATCATTTAAAATTACAGACAGTAAAATAGGGATTAGAATTAGAGGTGTTTGTACAAAAAAAAAAAAAACCACAGAGAATATCAATCCTAGCAAAAGCTGCAGGCTAAAGCTGAAATAAGAAATGTGGGTGCATATGCGCTTTAGTGACATATGGCCTCTAAAAATAATATTGACTATCATGCTAGACCCTAAAGGATGGCTGGATAGTCAATGATGTGTTAGATCCTCAGAGGAGGGCAACCTAAGACAGGCACAGCCACAATAAGGGCAGCAAACATGGAGGATGTGCCTAGCTGGCAATCCTTCCTTAGACTTTGAGTGTCACCCCACAATGCTGTAAAACTAGTTTGTCTTTATTGTGAAGGTGATGCCTGCTATCAAATGCTGTTTAGATATTCTTGTGTGGTCTGTTTCTATGTACTACATCCTATATATTAATTGTAGTAATGCTTAATGTTGTGCCAATTTTTGTTATGCTTGTATTTACAGTAAAGGGAGAGATATAGGGAACTGGAGTAACCCACTCCTTCTGAGGGGATCAGCAGCAAGGCTGCTGTGAAGTTTTGTTGAACTTCAGAAAAGTGAAACCACCATAGGAGGATGTATATGTCTTGGAGAAGAACAGACAGGCCTAGAAAGAGATAACCAGCTTTCACTGACCTTGTTGCAAGATTTTAGCTGAAGTATGTTAACTGAAGTATAAGAATAATGAGCACAGGCTGTTCTAAGTAACTGCACTCTCCCTCTGCTATGTGCTTTGTGAACATATAAAATAAAGTACACTGAGGCAGGTCAGGGCCAAAAAGACTGACAACCTCACCTCTCAGACCGCCTGGCCCAGCTTTCTCTATGTCTGTGTCTGTGTCTTTCTTTATCCCTCACCATTCCCTCTTAGGTTTTTGAACCCTTGTGCAGTGTGGGACGCAGCACATGCCAGAAGTTAGCAATTAAACAACTAAAAAACTAAAGAGTTGTTAGTAAACAACTAAAGTTAAGCAGCTGGTGTTAATTTCTGCTTACACTTAGAGCACCCAAAAATCATATAATTTGTGTGATCATTGTTAGTTTTGCTTAACTATTTTGTTGTTTGTTTCTGATCTTGTTGTTGTTTTTTCTTTTATGTGTGTGTTTCAGTGATTTCCTTTATAAGAATTGACCAACTTCAAACCTTCTAGCTCATTAATGTAAAATCTTCCATGACAAAGAAATAAGAGCAACTTACTCCCCTCAGCCTTTCAGGGCATTCTAAGGCAACTGAGAATCGTATCAGGGTGTCTGAGAGAAACTCCCTAAGACATACAGTAACTCTAAATAGGTTTCCCACTCAGAAGAACATATTTGGGGTTTAATCTCAGCTGGCAGGTACATATAAGGAGTTGACTCCTCCTGTATTTGAGGCCCTGATACACTGTGCCAGGTAGCCGAGACATGGGTGAACCAAATAGGTTCAGGGAGTCATGAACCTGAAGAGCTAGGTCTGCGAGCAGCACATTTTGGGTTTGATATATCTTTCAATTTGGTCAAATCCAAAGAGTAACTCTAAATTATGGGGAACAAGGCCTTTGAAGTAGGAGGAAAATGGCCAGCAAAAGGGAAAAAGAAAAAGAAAATAAGATTTTTTATTTTGACTACTACAGGGGCTTCATTTACATAACAAGGCCACCTTTTTGCCAGTCAAATCAAACTGAAAGAACAATGGATGTACTTCTGAAATAGCAGCATTTTGTCCTAGATGACATATGGCAATGAGATTTTTGAAGATTTTTTAAAGAAGTTTAGTGATTAAATTTCAGCTTAATTAAAATGATAACATCAAAGATGTGTGTGTGTGTATGTGTGCACATCTGCATATTTGTATTTAAAAGACCTTTATGGTTTTGGTTGTTGGTTTTTCTCTCCTAAGACCTTGTCTATTTTTTAGTAAAAGTTATTGTTTTCTTTCTTATCAGTTGACTGAATTCTGTTTTCGCCTGATTTATTGACTAAAATAGTTATTACGAGAGAGGCTATTAAGAAAGAATGGGTTATTAAGAAAGAATGCAGTTTACACACTCAGAAATGTCTTTGTTTTAAAAAAAGTTTTTTTTAAGTGCACTGTACAACTGTTTCCCTCTAGCACCACCAGATTTTTTCTCTCTGTACCTTATGATGAAAATTTCGCTATTTAATTTTCACATGAGTAGCTATCAATTTTCTAGGATTGTAAAACAGGTTGTCAAGGACCTAAAAGTCTAAGATAGGAAAAAAAATGGTCTTTGTGAATCTATAAAATGTACTTTCATCGACATGCCCAATACATCTATGTATCTATGTGCTGAGTCTGACCAGCAGACTCTGAGTGATGGATGACAGTAGTACACAGACACAGAATTTTGCCTATGTGAGCATGGCCAGGGGACCCCATGGCTCACAGATCCCAAAGAGGGAGACTGACAATGAAGCTCCCATACGCCAAAGATGCTCATATTCATTTTAGAACAGATTTAATGACAAAGGTCTTGAGTAAACATCACATTAGTGGGTAACTGACATTGCCGACCCCCCAATGTAGACAGCAGTCATGTGTGTGGATGATCAAAGGTTGTTTTCCAAGGAAATAGGTAAACAAGCTATTTAGATAAACTCCTCTACATTCCCTTATTATCTACTCTTTGTTATTAGCTTAAGATAAGAGGATTAGGCTGCCTTCAACCATAATTCTTTCCTGAGGCTTTTGGAAAACCTGGCCTTCCAAGAAGGTTTGCTTCTTTCTCTACAATTTTTCCCACCACTCTAACTGAACTTCTGCATTTATGCATTGTGTATACAATGTTTCACTACTAAAAATATATAAAGGGCTCTAATTAATTGGCTTAAAGGAAAATGAAAATGTTTAAATCAAATACTTTATCAGGATAAAAGAAAAGACTAGTCAAATGCTTTTACAAGTTTATGTAACTTAAGTAAAATGTGTAATAAATAAACTAGCTTTAAAATTATTAGTAAAGTAATAGAAATGTCTGAGAAATTGGGAGCATACATTTTTTGCTTGCATTTATTAACCAGGTAATTTTATACTTACCTCTGCCAAATAATATAAGATGTCAAAATTTAGCAAATGGGTTACAAAACTATAAACTGAGACCAAAAAAGAGTGATATTTGCTTATGTTATTTTAAATAAATAAGACACTGATATTGGTTTAATGAAAACAGTTGCATCTTAAATTTAGTAAGATTACCATAATTTCTAATTTTGTGGCTCTACAGAGTCTAGTCTACAGGCAGTAAGGAGATTTGCTTTGGGAAAGGACTGCTATCCTCTTTGTTTCAAAGCTAAATTATAAACTAAGATCATCCCAAAATCCAGGAATGAACAAGGACAGCATGGAGGTTAGAAGCAAGATGGAATTAGTAAGGTCATATTATTTTCCCTGCTTCAGTTATATTTTTGCAATGGTGATCTATAACTTTAAATAATAACTATCACAATTTTCACAAATAATCTAAGCAAACAATTAAAATAAAATAATTAGGTCAATGTAATGGGATAAATACTTGTAGACAAATGTCATTATTTAGAATCTAAAGTTAAATAATAGATATTTTATTATTTGAGTATTTTCCAATCTATATTGTAGGAAAACATTCTTGTCAAAAAACAAGTGTGTCCTTTAGGAAAAAAAACAAAACAGGTGAACAAGTTTTGTCTAAGTCAAAGCTTATTTAAAGGTTATGTATAAAACATGGTAATAGGAACCAGGAAATAAAAAGAGATGTAAATAAAGTTATAAAAATAAAGAGGTTTTTTTGTGTGTGGTAAGAAAGCTTAAGAAGGAACATTTTTATCTGAGAAAGAATTTCATATGGCAACTTTAGTCTTAGATAAAATGATTGGTTGTTTAAGAAGGAGGGATATAGGTATACAAGAAGATGGCTGAGTAGGAGTAGCTCTGGATTGCAGCTCCCAGGGAGAGCATGGAGGGTGAGTGGTTGCCACATTTCCAGATGGATTTTTATTGCCCACAGACCAGGAGATTCCTGGGTGGAGGAGTGCCATGGGTCTCCAGTGCACCTGTTAGGGCCAGTGCGGCGGGTCTCCGTGGGTCTCCACACAAAAAACTCACACGGGTCCAGGCACTCTATCAGCTGGCAAGTGGAGTGCCTGGGAGACAAGCGTCACCTGTTCAACTGATAAAAAGCGGACTGAAATAGGGAGCCAGGCCAGGAGATTCCTGGGTGAAAAAGCACCACGAGTCTCCAGCATGGCTGTTTCAGGCAGCACAGCAGGTCACCACACAAAATCTCACACAAATCCAGGCCCATTTTCAAAAGGCGACTGGAATGCCTAGCAGACAGAGTCTCCCATTCAACTGAAAAAAAGGGGACTGAAACAGGGAGGGAGACCAGGAGATTCCCTGGCGAAAAAGCACCATGAGTCCCCAGCATGGTGATTTTAGCCAGCCCAGCAGGTTTCCGCACAAGAACTCACACAAATCCGAGTGCCATTTCAACTGGTGACTGGAACGCCTGGGAGACAGAGTCACCCATTAAACTGAAAAAAAAGTGGTCTGAGGCTGGGAGCCAGGTTATCAGGCACAGCCGATCCCACCCCTACAAAGACCAGAAACCTGAAATGCTCTGGATTGAGAGTTTCCCAGGAAGCACAGCTGAACCTGGGATGGGCCAGCTCTGTGGGGGAGGGGTGTCTGCCAATACCGAGGCAGTCCACCATTACTGAGGCAGCCCTCCACTGCTGAGGCAGGCCACCATTACAGAGAGAGTCCGCCATTACAGAGGCAGACTGCCATTGCCCAGGCAGTTCTAACTATACCCCAATAAACAGGACTGCAGGGAAGTTCACACAGCAGCTGGGTGGAGCCCACAAGAGCTCAGCAACGCCTCTGCTGGCAGACTGAAACTAAGCTACCTCCTCACTGGGCAGGGCATCCCTGAAAAAAGGCAGCCGCATGACAGAAACTTATAAATAAAGCCCTACCTTCCTGGGAGACAGCACGTGGGGAGAAAAAAAGGCTGTTATGAGCTCTGCTGCAGCAGACTTAAGCATACCTGCCCGGCAGCTCTGAATGGAACAACGGAGCTCACAGCTCAGCATTTGAGCTCCTATAAAGGACAGACTGTCTCCTCAAGCAGCTCCCTGACCCCCGTATATACAAAGAGTCACCTCATAAAGGAGAGCTCAGACTGACATCTGGCATGTATCCTTCTGGGACACAGATAGCAGTAGAAGAAACTGGCAGCAACCCTTAATGTTCTGCAGCTGCTGCAGGTGAGCGCCAGGAAAGCAGGGTCTGGAGTGGACCTCCAAAGTCCTACAGCAGAGGGGCCTGATGGTTAGAAGGAAAAATAAGAAACAGAAAGAAATAACATCATCATTAACAAACAGGACATCCATAAAGAGATCCCATCTGAAAGTCACCAACTACAAAGACCAAAGGTAAATAAATCTACAAAAATGGGAAGAAACCAGAGGAAAACACCCAAAACCAGAACGCCTCTCCTCCTCCAAGGGATCACAACTCTTTACCAGCAAGGGAACAAGACTGGATGGAGAATGAGTCTGATGAATTGACAAAAACAGACTTCAGTAGGTAAGTGATAAGAAACTTCTCTGAGCTAAAAGAACATGTTCTAACCCAATGCAAAGAAAGTAAGAAACTTAAAAAAAGTTTGATGAAATGCTAATGAGAATAAACAGCATAGAGGGGAACATAAATGAATTGATGGAGCTGAAAAACAACATGAGAACTTCCTGAAGCAAACAAAAGTTTCAATAGCCAAATTGACCAAGCATAAGAAAGGATATCAGAGGTCAAAGATCAACTCAATGAAATAAAACGAGAAGGCAAGATTAGAGAAAAAAGAGTAAAAAGAAACAAACAAAGCCTCCAAGAAATATGGGATTATGTGAAAAGACCTCTTCTACGTTTGATAGGTGTACCCGAATGTGATGGAGAGAATGAATCCAAGCTGGAAAACACCCTTCAGGATATTATCCAGGAAAACTTCCCCAACCCAGCAAGGCAGGCCAATATTCAAGTCCAGGAAATACAGAGAACACCACAAAAATATTCCTCAAGAAGAGCAACCCCAAGACACATAATTGCCAGACTCACCAGTGTTGAAATAAAGGAGAAAATGCTAACAGCAGCCAGAGAGAAAGATCAGGTCACCCACAAAGGGAAGCCCATTAGACTCACAGCAGATGTCTCAGCAGAAACCATATAAGCCAGAAGAGAGTGGGGACCAATATTCAACATCCTTAAAGAAGCGAACTTTCAACCTAGGATATCATATCCAGTCAAACTAAGTATCATAAGCAAAGGAGAAATAAAATCTTTTACAAACAAGCAATTACTCAGAGATTTGATCACCAGCAGGCCTGCATTACAAGAGCTCCTGAAATAGGCACTAAACATAGAAAGGAACAACCAGTACCAGCCACTCCAAAAACATACCAAATGGTAAAGAGCATCAACACAATGAAGAAACTGCATCAACTAACAGGCAAAACAACCAGCTAGCATCAAAATGGCAGGATCAAATTCACACATAACAATATTAATCCTAAATGTAAATGGGCTGAATGCCCCAATCAAAAGACAGAGAATGGCAAATTGGATAAAAAGCCAAAACCCATTGGTGTGCTGTATCCAGGAAACCCATCTCACATGCAAGGATAACTATAGGCTCACAATAAAGGGTTGGAGGAAGATTTACCAAGAAAATGGAGAGAAAAAAAAAAAGCAGGAGTTGCAATCCTAGTCTCTGATAAAATAGACTTTAAACCAACAAAAATGAAAAGAGACAAAGAAGGATATTACATAATGGTAAAAGGATCAATGCAACAAGAAGACCTAACAACCCTAAATATATACACACCCAATACAGAAGCACCCAGATACATAAAGCGAGTTCTTAATGACTTACAAAGATACTTAGATTCCCACACAATAATAGTGGGAGACATTAATACACCACTGTCAATATTAGACAGATCAACGAGACAGAAAATTAACAAGGATATCCAGGACTTGAACTCACACCTGGACCAAGCAAACATAATAGACATTTACAGAACTCTCCACCCCAAATCCACAGAATATACATTCTTCTCAGCATCACATCACATCTACTTTAAAATTGACCACATAATTGGAAGTAAATCACTCCTCAATAAATGCAAAAGAATGGAAATCATTAACAGTTTCTCAGAACACAGTGTAATCAAGTTAGAGCTAAGAATTCAGAAACTCACTCAGAACCGCACAGCTTCATGGAAACTGAACAACTGGCTCTTGAATGTTGACTAGATAAACAATGAAATGAAGACAGAAAGAAAGATGTTCTTTAAAACCAACGAAAACAAAGAC
The DNA here is from genome assembly GCA_963573385.1 of Cacajao melanocephalus. Taxonomy (NCBI): domain Eukaryota; kingdom Metazoa; phylum Chordata; class Mammalia; order Primates; family Pitheciidae; genus Cacajao; species Cacajao melanocephalus. The sequence goes on from CAUYLG010070055.1 coordinate 58,000, forward strand.
ACAACATACCGGAATCTGGGACACATTTAAAGCAGTGTATATAGGAAAATATATAGCAATAAATGCCCACATGAAAAGGAAAGAGAGATCTAAAATTGGCACCCTATTGTCAAAATTGCAAAAGCTAGAAGAGCAAGATACAAAAAGCTCAAAACCCAGCAGAAGACAAGAAGTAACTAAGATCAGAGCAGAACTGAAGGAGATAGAGACACAAAAATCCCTTCAAAAAATCAATAAATCCAGGAGCCGGTTTTTTGAAAAGATCAACAAAATAGACCACTAGCCAGATTAATAAAAAAGAAAAGAGAGTATAATCAAATAGATGCAATAAAAAACCATAAAGGGGATATCACCACAGATTCCACAGAAATACAAACCACCAGCAGAGATTACTACAAACAACTTTATGCACATAAAGCAGTAAACCTGGAAGAAATGGATAAATTCCTGGACACTTGCATCCTCCCAAGCATAAACCAGGAAGGAGTTGAAACCCTGAAGAGACCAATAACGAGGGCTGAAGTTGAGGCAACAGTTAATAGCCTACCAACCAAAAAAAGCCCAGGTCCTGATGGGTTCACAGCCAAATTCTACCAGACATACAAAGAGGAGCTGGTACTACTCCTTCTGAAATGATTTCAAACAATCCAAAAAGAGGAAATCCTTCCCAAATCATTTTATGAGACCAACATCGTCCCAATACCAAAACCTGGCAGAGACTCAACAAGGAAAGAAAACTTCAGGCCAATATCTATGATGAACATAGGTGCAAAAATCTTCAATAAAATACTGGCAAACTGATTGCAACAGCATATCAAAAAGCTTATTCATCACGATCAAGTAGGCTTCATCCCGGGAATGGAAGGCTGGTTCAACATACGAGTCTATAAATGTAATTCACCACATAAACAGAACCAAAGACAAAAACCGCATGATTATCTTGATTGATGCAGAGAAGGCCTTTGGCAAAATTCAACAGCCCTTTATGGTAAAAACTCTCAGTAAACTAGGTATTGACAGAATGTATCTCAAAATAATAAAAGCTACTTACAACAAACCCACAGCTAATATTATACTGAATGGGCAAAAATTGGAAGCATTCCCTTTGAAATCTGGCACTAGACAAGGATGCCCTCTCTCACCCCTCCTACTCAATATAGTATTGGAAGTTCTAGCCAGAGCAATCAGGAAAGAAAAATAAATAAAGCATATTCAATTAGGAACGGAGGAAGTCAAATTGTCTCTATTTGCAGATGACATGATTGTATATCTAGAAGACCCGATTGTCTCAGCCCAAAATCTCCTGAAAGTGATAAGCAACTTCACCAAAGTCTCAGGATACAAAATCAATGTGCAAAAATCACAAGCATTCCATACAGCAATAACAGACTTAAAGAGAGCCAAATCAAGAATGAACTGCCATTCACAATTGCTATAAAGGGAATATAATACCTAGGAATACAACTAACAAAGAATGTAAAGGACCTCTTCAAGGAGATCTACAAACCACTGCTCAAAGAAATGAGAGAGTACACAAACAGATGGAGAAACATTCCATGGTCATGGTTAGGAAGAATCAATAACATGAAAATGGCCATACTGCCCAGAGTAATTTACAGATTCAACGCTATCCCCATCAAGCCACCAATGACCCTCTTCACAGAACTGGAAAAAACCACCTTAAACTTCATATGGAACCAAAAGAGAGCCCCCATAGCCAAGTCAATTCTAAGCAAAAAGAACAAAGCTGGAGGAGAGATCCAAGATGGCCAATTAACAACAGCTCAGGATTGTAGCTCCCAATGAAAGCACAGAGAGCAAATTCAGATGAATTTCTGTTGCCCACAAACTGGAAGCTACCCAGCAGAGGAGCCACACGGGTCGCCAGCACAACTCTTTTGGCCGGCGTGGCTGTTTTGCCGGAGCCCCGGTGCGGCGCTTCTCAGTGCGGAGTATACGGGACTGGGAGCCCTTTTAGTCTGGCTGGACTGGTCCCATCCCCAAAAGGAGAACAGCAATTGGAAGCGCTGAGAACTGAGAGTTTCACAGTAAGCACAGCTGAACCCGGGAACGCCTAGCTCTGTGGGGAAAGGGTGTCCGCCGAAGGAAAACTAAGAAACAAAAAAACTTCATCACCAACAAGCCGGACGTCCACTCAGACCCAATCTGAAAGTCAGCAATTACAAAGATGACAGGTGGATAAATCCACAAAAATGGGAAGAAATATGGGACTATGTGAAAAGACCTCATCTACGTTTGATA